>JAVFBW010195486.1:0-10136 GCA_034783835.1 Mopalia ciliata
AATAAGGGGAATCCCCTTAAGTCTTAACCACAAATCGTACCGTGAGAATGTGCTTTATCAAATACGTAGCCAGTAAATTTTTGCACACACCAACAGACAATCGTGAATCCATGTGAAGTAATAAGCGTATTAAATTCCATTACATCTATCCAATCTCCATCTATTAATTTAACCAGTTCCTAAGTACCATATATCATCTGTTTTGTAAACATCCACTATAATCTAGCTTGGTTCCGCATAATATACGATGGAGGTAAGAAGGCGACGGTTGTAATATATAGTGGGCCTAGTAATTTCTACCGTAATTGTCTATGCTGACTCATATATGCACAGTCATAGATCTATATCGATCGATTCTTATCGGGGAAGTGGGGATTTGGTGCTAAAATTGTCTACAGCGATATGAAACCAATTCCATTTTCCGATATACTCCAACTAGCTGAGTTGTAACGTGAATCACTATATATTGGACTATATGCATGGTTCACGTTTTGGACATTCTGAGCTAGTAGCCACCAAGGCTAATTTAACGGAGGGACCGTGTAAATAGTTAGCTTGATTCAAAGTATATAGTCAGGACAAAATAAGCGATTTTCGAGCAGATTTCATAATTTTCCAGGTGAACCGTTATGTCTGTATTTTATTTGTCCCGGTGTCAGACTAACAGAGAATGAGATATTTTGGGATATGGATAAAGCACGTTAGTGGTTTAGCTTGTTTTTTTGATTGGGGTTTAACGCCGTACTTAACGTAATTTTTTCTCACGGGACGGGGTGACAGTCCGATGGATGCAGGAAACCATCCCGACACACCTGTTAAAAAAAAATAAAAAAAATATCACAGGACAAATACAGGACGATCTCGGGACAACGCAAAGATATTAAAAACATATCGGCGTCCTGTTCTTCTTAAGCTCAGAAAGCAATAGGGGCCGAAGAAAAATCTTCCCTCCTATTTGCTGCATATTTCCTCTATTTCTTATATATAAATATTTGTTCATTGTAAAAGTCAATCTGTAACTAATCCAGTCCCGTATACATTTCCCCTATCGACCCCTGGCCCTCTAAAGTGTTATTACCTTCTCTCGAGATGTCTGGTACTCACATAAATTCACGATTTAGGCCATTATTGTAATTTAACTGTTTTTGGCACACTTCATCTCAGAACATAGAACTCACAAACGTAATTCAGATTTTTAAACTATATAAATATATATATATATATATATTCTTTTTTTTTTTTTTTTTTTTTTTGCTTTTTATTGAACTTATACTTCTTCTAGGCAAAAAGAAATCATAAGAAAAATAATATCATGTAATTTTGTTTACTCCATTCTAACTCTTCAACCTTTGCCAACACCCACATGCATATTGTATCATAACAAAACACAGCAATTAAATGTAGTTTATGATACAGTGTTGTAGATTTACCTACCAATACCTCCATGTCCATATTTGAGAAACAATAATCCACCTATAAATGTGCAAACATGGTTTATTTGGGTAAATATGTTTAATAAATCTTGTTCTCACTTGGACAGTCACAAGTGAATCATAACTGCTTCTAGAACTAATCACATTTCTTACAGCCATGAGAGAACCACTGATGGAGAAGAGACAACCAAGCAGTATGGTTACATTAATTCATTGAAAAATAGAGGACTGATTTGCTTTTCTGTTTAATTAGAGGTTAACGTCTTATACTGAATGAGTTTTCAATTATACGGGCAGATTATGCAGTTGCACTTTGTCTAATTTGATATGCTGAAAAATCGACAGGAAATCTCACAAAAACCACCCCTGCACTTGCCATAGTAATATCATGTGACCCACAGATAAACTGGAGGTCGACCAAGAGAACTCTAACCCTAGCCTTGGTACATTGAAGGAAGATCAGTGGACCATAACGATAACCACAAGCCATGACCATAACCACAAGTTGAACCAACATTGGTGGCCCCCTTATCTCTGACTTCAGCAAAGACTGTCTCCCACCCTAGTCCAAGATGTCATTTGCAAAAACAGTAAACTCATTAAAGAACGAAATTTCACCAAATAAGAAGAAGTACTAATGAGGCATTTCGGTCCATTTCAATATATTTCATACTGTACAGTGTATACATGTTGTTATGGGGGAGAATACCTGGAGATAATTCAGGACGAGCAAGGAGATTGATTACAAAGAGTAAGCTTATATCTGTGTGAGTGTGTTGGGAGGTAGGGGTGGGGGGCAATTTTTCTTGGGCAAATAAACTTAAGCGAGAAAATGTATTATGAATAAGTTTTCAAATATTAATACTAGTACATTGCAATATTTAATTCTTCTTTGTGATTATTACACTTGTATCAGCGCAAGCTGCAACAGGAGAGGGGTGGTTGAACTTTAGCTACCTGTACATCACCACAGGTCAAAGAGTTATCTGTGTGCAAATCAGGTGACAAATATGCTCTCTGATATCTTAACCCAAGATCAATCTGCAAAATTGGGAAAGTCACATGATCAGATCTCAGAGATTTGTGAAAAACACTATGTTCAATATTTCCTTCTAAGATTTGTATTCTATATTGAGCCAGCCAAAGAAATAAGAATAACCTCTTATCCTTTCATAACAGGTATGGAAATATTTAACGAAATGCACCCTTGCATGTTATTAGAGGTCTCTAAGTCCTGTTAGGAAGCCCAAATATGTGTCTCAATTCCAAGCACATGTTCCTTTAAAATGAAACAAACCAGTCTTAAAATAAGTATAATAACCCCAGGCTTATTGTGCAACACAATCCTTCAGTTCTGTGACATTCCAGACAGGATAGGTGCCTCACTGGACAAAGTAATTTTTGGTTTGGGTGAAAGAGCACTGATCACATATATATGCACTAATACATTTTTTCCTCTGTAATAAAAACACATTCAAACTTGCAAGAAGAGACCAATAAAAATTGTATCAATGACCTATATAACAATGTTTCTAAAGTCATGTAATATGAATGCAATAAAGGTGTTGCTATTGACAGCCTGTGAAAACTTTCAACCAACACTTAATCTTTTCAACATAGATCTGGGTAGCAAATATACTCAAACAAAGTTTAACTTGTCCATTAGGTTTAGGCCTTGGTTTACTGAATTATGGTTTAATGCTATATATTTTAATAAACGTACTCAAACTGGCAACATACACAGCTGATTTTAAAACATGTAAATAAAGGGGATAAAAAATGCTTCTCTAATTACACCCCTTGTCTGTCCCGGACAACTAGGTAACGGTATCAGTTAGGATTAGACAATTTGCCATTTGTTCTGTGAAAGCCTTTGAGCTCATGTTGCATCAATATAATATATCATTATTTGTATACGTATATTAAACAAACATTCCAAAAAATCAATCAAAGTCATTGGTTGATTGATTGATTGATTGATTGATTGATTGATATTTTACACCATGCTTATATATGCTTTTCACGAGCATATATTCCAACAGGTAGTATCAATGAAAGTTAAAACACCATACAAGATTCAAATCAAAACCTACTCCCCTTTAGTTTGAATTTGCAAGCCTCATGATTTTCTATAAAAAAATCCGTCAAATCAAAGATTTTCTGACAGATAATTTCTTCACGAAGGTGTAACTTAACTCATGCCCTTGGGCATGGAAAGAAAAATGAAGCATGGCAACCCACCTCAAACTGACCTGCAATATCAATGAAACTTTTTTAAAACAGAAATTATTTGGGTGGTTTCGTATTCTTAAATGCAAAAATCCCAATGTATAGTTGGGACTTAAATGGCGTTTTGCCTTCCTCATA
Source organism: Mopalia ciliata (assembly GCA_034783835.1). NCBI lineage: Eukaryota > Metazoa > Mollusca > Polyplacophora > Chitonida > Mopaliidae > Mopalia > Mopalia ciliata. Next base: position 3,801 of record JAVFBW010195486.1, read on the forward strand.
TTTCTTGTTATATAACGAACATGGCCACAAGAAAGGTACTAAGACGTCATTTAAGGCTATATTAACATAGCACAGGGCTGGCCTTAAATGTCGTAGGCCTATACCGCACCTTCCTATTTTTCTTTTGGCCATGTTTTATGTCAGGTATCACCTTAACCTTGACAGGTTGATACCTGACATATAACATCAACATGGCCCAAAGAAAACGAGGACGGTAAAACGTCATTAACGGCTAACGAAATGACAAGTTCCTGTTCTTCACAGCACAGTAATTTTAATATTGAGCAATCCCACCGCAGAATTTCGCAACAGCATTGCACTTTTCACTTCGTAAATAGCAAACATATTTGAACACCATGATAACACATCAAAATCCTTAGCAACGCCATACTCCTGTTTGTTAGGCGCGTCACAACATATATTGACAGTACTGACAGCCATGCATGACCTCATTTCAAGTAACCTTCAATCTTAAAGTACATAACTCAGGTGTATTTGAAATTCCTACATAAAAAAAGTAAATAAACTCTGGTGTTTATTAAGATCTTACCTTTTCGTTTTGATTGATGTCTGTGTTACCCGTGGGCCGGGGCTCCACTGTACAACTCTTCCCTATCCAACCCATTGCCTCTCCCTCTACTGGGGTTTGGTCGCTCTTAACCAAGGTGTGGTCACCGCGTTTACAATGGCACTTTTTACCTGCTATGAATCCGACTACGTTCTAAGAATAGACGGCGATGGACAAAATTCGCTTATTTCCAAAAATAAAATGATCAGCGATCCCTTTCTGTAACTAATATATGACCATAGCAGAGATGGATAGTTTATTATAGGCTTCCGCCTCGGCCGAATGAGCCGACTGGACTGACAGTTCACGCTATCCTCACAACCTAGCTTGGAGACCCCACCTCCGGTTGTTCCAACTCGTACTGTGTGTTCCTTGCCAACAAGCTTAAACTATATAGGCGTGGTTAATGGTTTCACAACACAACTTGTTTTAACTCGAAAGAAATCGTTCAAGCCTGTAGCCTATTTATTTCCTGTATAGACCTTTAATTTGTCTTCCTCGTTATGCATTTAGAAAACCTCAGAATACAGTATATTAGATTGTTTATCTTGCCTACCATAGTTATAAACTGTTATAAACATATACGACATATAACCTTGAGCCGTCCCATTGCTGCACAATAGAGCCAGTGGTGAATAACAACATAACAAGTACATACTCCTGCTACGTAGTTCGAATGAGGATATAGTCGTGAATTTTGGCCTATAAACAAACATGTTTTGATTTACATTGATACAAATTTAAAAGAATTGATATAAAAGCCTGTCTCATATAAGACCTAGAAAGGGCCCCAGAAGTTGTTACTCGCAAATCACTCGACTAGTTTTTTTTACCAGTATGTATAATTCCCGCTGGATGCAAGCAAAGTTGTCATTCTCAACAAAAAAACAGTATAGCTTCCACTTTAATTTGTTTGGATGGCACCCACCACAGACATGCACAATGCATCTCAAAAGTTATCACACTGGCACATTGATATTGGTTAATTAAAATCGATGAATCATCTAATTACAAATATATAGGCCTACATATATGTCTTATTTTTTCTCTCTTTTCCGTTTTTTTTTTTTTTTTTTACTTTTTACATATCTTTAATTTGCTGTATTAATTAAATTTTTAACCTTCTCTAAACAATACAGGGCGTTTGGACCATAATATGTTGAATGTTTCGTATTATCTTCTTCGTTACATTCTCTCTTTCTCGTCATCTTTCATCAGTTTCAGCTGTCTCCTCATGGGTTTCTAGAGCTGGGAGGTGTGGTTTCACTTTCAGTTTATACCATGATGTATATACTTATACTTTAGGTGAGAAGTAAATCTATTGGCATCTGTGATCAGTCTATAACTGCCATTTAATTTTATACATTTTGTTACTTTTTGTCAGAGAGTTAATCCACAGGCCTATGACAAGTGTATTGTTTTTAATCCCGACATACTGGTGAAGAAACCAAGTTTTAAAGGGCATCCGTTATGGCTCTTCGCGGACCCATTCAAGAAAATAGTGGCGTTTTCGGCATGTCTGGTTAACACGTGGTCAGTATGTATGGAACGATTGACGTCCATTTATATTTTGTATTCTGTTTCGTCAAATTACCTAGACTTGTGGGAGATGCAGATAGGAAAAACCTGGGATAAGTAGAGACTAATATAGACTATGTACTTATCCCAGGACTCGAAAAACACATAATATGGTAATAAGAAATCGAAGGCATTTTCAAATTCAATAGTTGAGCACATTGCAGGGATTTGTTGAATCTCGGTGAACCGTATAACGTCATATATTATGGTCTATAGTACTTTCTCCAATTAACATGCCAGCTATAAAGCCCTTCTGGTTAAAACTTATGATAAACAGCATGCAAGGTTTGACACGTTTTGCAACAGCAGAAGTCACGTTAACAAAGTGATCAGTCAACCATCCGTAAATGTTAATAGTTACCTTCGTATGTTACCCTTTAACATCAACTATTGCTTGTATATCCCCCATTTTGCAACACCATCGAACTGTTTCTGTTGTTATTGTTCTTAATAGAAGTAGTATGAGTAGTAGTAGTTGTTGTTGTTTTTGTTGTAGTAGTAGTAGTTAGTAGTAGTTACAGTAGTAATAGTAGCCGTAGTTACAGTAGAAGTAGTAGTAGTAGTAGTATATTTGTTGGTTTATGGTTTATTTTATCTTTAGACTATAAATTATTTCTTCCGGACATATTTGCTTTTTTAAAACTCCAATATGATATTTTTTCGTCTCTGACGTTCAATAAAATCATTTCCATAAGAAGCTAGTTGTCGAGGTTGTCAACTTGGTTCTCTAGTGTGTCCTCTATACTATCTTTTACTGCCTTTACATAAGCTGGATCTACTGAAAGTCTTCATCGTATGGTTTAAGTAGGATATCTTTAATTGTAGGACCTTGACGGAATGGTCGGAATGGTTGATTGGATTAATATATACTTCTGGTATCTCCTGCAGCATGTTATAGATACAAGAAAAAAATATATTCTCGATGCCGAGTATATCTGATCCGGATTGAGTGAATGTCTCTCAAAGAAGCAATCAGATAGAATTGAACCGCAAACTCTAGCTTTGGGATTGTTCATCAGAAAGCATAACAAGTCCAAACTGGTCAATCACCGGACAATAAACAGACTTATTGTTATGAATGGATTGCATCATAAAATTGGTTTTATCAGTTACATTTTGTTCTTCAATAATAAGTACTGTAACATTGATACTTCCAGACTAGCACTTTATTGTATGAACAGAACTAATAATGATGTGAATATCCTCTCTAGCTTTCCTCCATCGATGTTCACTTTGCGACACATCGGTTGTCCCAATTTGTGATTCTACACATATCGTATAATTTCTCATCGCGTTTACGTGGCTTTTTATTTCATTTAGCTATCACCCATGCATGCCCCAAACTCGTGCAGATTTTGAAAACATGCAACCTGTAGACCAAACACACTGTGATAGCCACATTATAATTTCACATAGTATATCTAGACACGACAAGATACGAATTTTGAGTTTCCATATTTTGGTTTATTAAACCATCATAAAGAATGGATAGGTAGTCAGGTACTTTGTTACATATAGAGTTCATGCCAAAGAAAACAGTATGGTTTCCCACAGTGTGTTTACAGAACATATATTTTTTAAGATAAGTAAAAAATGAATAGGTAGGTTTAGTTGAGATTTGATTTTTTTTTTTTAATAGCAACGGCTTTTCTCATTAGGATTTCTGACTAGTGTATGATTATGTTAATAAAAAAATTGTTTTCAAGGATAACACTTTGTATGTTTGGGGAATAACCTATATATTGTATACAATGCTGAAGGCAGATTTAGGTGACAACAACATTATATAAAGAGACACACAGTTGTTTGGATATATCTCACTTTTATGTCGGTACTATGCTATTAAACCCTGTCAGCTTAACCTATCTCTGTTTCATAACTATATGTTCACCACCTGGGCAGACAAACCGATATATACACACTTTAACTTTTGTTTTCAGAGATTTATGCTTGTCTAAAACATAAAGTAATGTAAGTAGTGATAGAATATAACAATTAAAGTTTTTATGGCTTTAAGAAAATGAATAACTTTTCCCAAAGTAACGAAAAAAGTGTACAGTATTTTAAATCCTAATGGATATTTAATCTGTATTCTGAATGGAAGAATTAACTATTTCGTGTCCCATTTTCCATATAAAGCCATGCTAACATACATTTTGGGGTGTTACTATCGTTGTTTGGTTGTGAAGTATTTTGAGGGTTTATACATTTGACAGGGATTTAATTGGTAACATAAATAGGAATCTACGAATTTACGAAATGGATCTTGTTCGCAATTTATTAGAAGATATAATGTAGAACACAGATTTGTTATTGCCTTATAAACAATACTTACGAAAGGCATGCAGTGGAGTGTATTGGCGGAGTAATCTCCTTGTATGGTGCTCCGGTTGAAAAAAAAAACGATTTGCAAATTTTCCAGAATGACTGTCTTTTCTATAAATGTTGATTCCGTCCTCACTTACTTCTTTAGAAATTGGACATTTGCGGAGTTTTAAAAGCCATCCTGTGTAAAACGTAGACGTTCATGGAATGTGTTGAGTTTTCGTTTAACTGTTTCACGGTCCGAAAGTTTTGCCAGCAGAAGGGTTTTATCCACAAAGCAAACTTAACTTTAATTTCATCATGTTTGCTGTATATTTATGGCATATACATGTACTTTATATACTATTTAAATGGCCACCACCTTCTCTTAAAGATGTCTGAAGGTTATCCGTAACAGCTCGATATAAGATCTATTTAACAACCTGTTAGTGGAAGTTTATGTAGTTTATCTAAAAATTAATCACTCCGGGATGGGGTGTCGAATAATGAAAAATCGATGCTAACCTCCACTGCGATTCGAACCCAGGTCCTGCTAGCCAGAGACCTGGGTTCGAATCACAGTGGATGTTAGCAAAGCTTTCTTTCTCTGCATAAATAATATACTATAAACTTGTATATGGCTGGGTTCAAATTCAGTATTCGCTTATATAGGAGTAATTCTTCCTGTCTGGCAGTAGAAACCTATATTTAGTCCCTATATTCTGATCGTTATATGGCGGTGTGGGTCTTAAAATGACATATAGGTCTCTGATTTGTTCCACGCCACTGCTTATTTGGGACCCTTAGAAGCATTCCCGTGTGACATGACATGCTCCCTATAGAGACTACAGTTCAAAAAGATATCTAGGTCTTTAAACCGTAAAGACCTGTAAAGACCTGTTCGGTTTAAATACCTGTTTTTAAAAAGCGGTCAGAAGTTAGCAGCGGATTCGTTATTCGTGATTAACAAAGCGTTTGTTGCGGGAGTCACATCCTGTGTTTCACTTATATGCCAGATGGTAACTTACGGATAAGAACCCGTGAACTATACATATCATCGAAGTAAGATTAGAAGACCGGCACGCTAACAACTAAACCATACCAATTCCTCTAATCACGAATAACTACAAAAAACGTGATTCGTTATTCGAATCACGAACAAAAAAACAGGATTCGTTATTCGAATCACAACAACAAAAAACAGGATTCGTTATTCGAATCACAATCACGACAAAAAACAGGATTCGTTATTCAAAACATGAAGGTTGATGGTTCTTTGAAAATATCTCTGCCGGGAAAGAGTGTTTTCTAAGCCCTCATGGTATAGAGAACAACAGCCATTAACATTAAAGGGGATTGGTCGTTGGTCTCGCAAAGATTGATGGTGCGTCCCAAATATTTTTTCGCTTCTTTACTTTATTTTATTTACTTTATTTGGGTTTAACGCTGTAATTAACGGTGTTCTCTAAATTACATCACGACGGATTGAGATGAAATACAAATCCACTATACAGAGATGGAAGGCAATATTTTTGGCATATATACTGAAAGTGGGTGTGGTTTAGTTATTAGCGTGTCGGCCGACTAACCTTACTTCGATGTGATGTAAAGTTTATCCGTTTGTTGCCATCTGGCAATTCAGTGACACATGGTGTGACTCCGCCAATCTGGGGGTATTTTTATGAGGTTCCTCCCGATTGTCCACCGTATTTATGCAAGGAACCGTGCGAAGTGGACAATCCGTTGTGATGTTAGTGACATAACACTTTTACTGATGTACAACGTTAAACCCCAATAAAGAAAAGAAACGAAAAGATATTTGAGACGAACCATCAACCATAGTGAGACCAATCCCGAAATCTCGTTTTTTTGTGGGTTAGGAGGCT
>JAVFBW010195497.1:0-10136 GCA_034783835.1 Mopalia ciliata
CATGTCAGTGTCCTAAAACAGGGTGTTTAAATGTAAAATGAGGTCATTTTTACAGGGTATCCAAAAGACAGGTGGACGCCCCTCTGCTCAAGCACTTGCAATTGGCTAAAAATTGGCTGGGGAAGCCTTCACAGTTATCTGTTGGCTAGTTTGATCTGTGTCTAAAGCATATTGCCAAATTAACCCCAGACTCGGTGGGGTCTGTATATAGCATTTTTTGCTCTGTATAATTCTACTATGTATGGCGCCATGGTTTTAGCTTTTAATGGTAGTCCTACACAGGCTTCAATAGATTTCATGACGTAATACAACATACATTATTACAGGATATTTATGTGATGAAATACATGCACAGTTCATGTGTGTCTAAATAGGTTTTGGATTTTTAATAAATTTACGGTACTAAGCAGAATATATCCTAACAATAGTTGAAACTGTTATGTGCAAAGTTTGACATTCTGTACAGTATGCTCATGTTAAAGGACATATAGAATTAAAAAAGCAGTGTAAAGTACAACACTAGTTTAGAGTTTATGCAGTATCCAAAAATCAAAAGTAGGTTGTCCAAATTGGTTATTTGCTTCACTTTTCAAATAACTGGGTGTCCACTTTTGACAGTTTTCCTATCTCCTGCCTGTTAAAATTTGTTAAAACATGGTATCCAAATGAGGCTTTTGTTCACTTCAGTGTGTCCATTTGGATGGGTGGACGGTTATCTGCCTAAGCCCTTGCATTTATGGCCAAGTTGCTCCAATCCATGATTATAACATGGGACGCAATGCCGCATAGCAACATTGAAGATACAGGTAAAGAAACAAACGTTAATTAATCAAATGTTATAAATTTTGTTTACAGTACCTCAGAAAATTCAACAAAAATCACACATGGAAAAAGTGTTTTAAAATTTTGCAGCATCCCTCTAGTGGGATGCATTGATGAATCCCACTAGAGGAACGCTTCAGAATTTTTTAACATTTTTTCCATGTGTGATTTTTGTTGAATTTTATGTCTAGTCTAAAATACCTGACTGATTGATGTCATACGCCGTGCTTACGGGTATTTCACTTATATGACGCCTGTGTATTCCAACGTTCACACAACCAAGATGTGAAGCATTTCTATAATGTTGAAATTTTGTTTTATTCCTCCCATGCTAATTATCCACAGTATTGCTACTCTTCAAACCAACTGCCCTTAGCCAAAGGGTCATGGTCTGAAATGAATCCAACACATCCTGGTTTGAAATTATGGATGAATAAGCTTGGTGCACACAAAAGAATATCTCAATGGAAATATATTTACTACATTTGTAATTGAGTATTCATTGATCATCTGGTATTTTAACAAGTGGTGAGTTTATAATCATAAGGCAAGATTTCTTTGATCGTGTTTACTTTTTTACACAGTTAATAGAGTACATGTACCTGTCGATTGGTATTAGTCATGTTTACTCGATAGTCGATACCAACAATACTGTTGATAAAAAAAAGTCCACCCAACACATTTCATTTGCACCAAATTAACAATTGTAGGTGCAGAGTAGGCTATGTGCCCTATTTCTTTTCTTCAAATTCTATGGTTAATTTCTACGCTTGTGTCCAATTTCACAACAGGTAACCAGAAATAAATAAATGTATTTAATATGTATGAGTTATGGATTTCTTCGATCTAACCTAACATCAAGTATAAAGAAATCATGTGGTAGATCAAGTGCAACATCGGGTTTCCATCATTCAAAAAAACTTTCCATAATTTTAGTGCCTTGATTTCTGACAGGTGTTAGAGTATAAATGTGTGAATGAGTTAACTTCTGCAGCTATCACATAGTTATTCAGAATTCAAGGCATGGCTTTAAATATCCAGAAAAGATTTGTAACTAAACTAGTCAATCAAACGGAGCAAAAACTGCTCTCTCTGAGGTCTGCACTAAGATATTTTGAGCCAATAAAAAAGTAGAGGTAGTCTCTGCGGGGCAATGATATTCCTGTATTCCCTACACTATCCAGCCCCAGCCCTGATGGACGGACTGGCTTTGAGATCGGCCGGACTGTGCGAAGGCAAAACAAACTTTAGTGAAGGTGTGGTCTAATGAAATGATAAAGCCTACTTGGTGATGTTTCAGCTGTGCCCAATTGTTGTTATTGTTGTTTTTTGGTGGGGCTTTGTCAAAATTGATCATCAACAAAAAAAGTGATAGGAATGTAGTTCCTAAGTTCCACATGTTTTGTATCCAGAGGACCACAAATTATGACCTTTGATAATGTCTAGAACATTTAGGTCTCTTCATACTAGTAGAATCTTAACTTTAATGATACACTTTGTTGCATTTGATTGTACTTTGTAATTAGTTAATATGTTGCCAAAGGAATTGAATGATGGGATATTTCTTCATGATGCTGATTTTTTTTTTATAATTCATCCCCATTTTCAACAATTTATGCATTTTTAAACATGCAGCATATAAATAATTTCAATTTTTTTTTTTAAACAGGTAGACAACAAATAAATTTAACACAGCAAGTGACAGCATGTACATAAAATTGTTAAATAACTTTACTGTACTACAGCCTTGACCTTGGATGTCAAAACCCAAGTCAATAATGAGGAACTGGATATAATGTAGCCAGATATAAGGGAGAATAAATGCATTTAAATTATATAGAGCAACTTTCTAAATATAATGTGTTATGGAAATGATTTCCTGTTTTGTGTAAAGTTACCCACTCGCTGACATCCTGAAAGCTATAAAAATACATACGGTTCTGAGAAAGAATATAAACTCAATATTTAAATAAAAATGGAAAGTTTAACCTGAACTTTAAACACCATGATGCCCTTTTCGTCTGTTCAATGTCTGACAAGAGATTTTATTTGCAAATATGTAGACCTTTAGTACCTATCTGCCTACTCTGCATGAAATTAATCCTTTTTAATTCTATGTAATGAGTATTTTCCGATAGTTATTTTCATTTTCTTCTTAAAAAAAATATTTTAATTATTTACTGACCTCTTAGGTTTTTCAGTTTTTTTTAAATTATGTGTAATTGCTTTTCAATTATTTTTGTTCCTTTTATTGTTATTTTGGATTTCATGGATTTAGAATTTAGTATTTTAATATGTACTTTTTGTGTAGTATTTCAAATGTTTGGCATATTTTTGTATTCATCATAAATTATGTGTACAAAAGACTCCAAAATACGTACAGTAAAGATGTTTGACTTTATACAATAGGGAAACTGTTAGAACTCAAAATTTAAACTAAAATCAAACATATCAAAATAAAAAATGTCTGAAATGACCAACAAAATGGCTTTATATGAATTAAAAAAATAAATAAATTATTTGCTGTTATAAGTATTATGGTCATTGCATGAAACCTGTGTCTAATATTGTTTGTTTTTTTGTTTGGAGTCTTACATCATACCGAAAGGTATTTGACTTATATGATGACAGATTGTCAACTTCACACAATTCCTTGCTTAAACACTGTGGGAAAACCTACGGGGAAAACTTGTAAAAATCTCACCTGAGATTGCCAGAGCCACATCATATAACTTATTCATTATACCTAGCCGCAGTCAATGGCTAAAAAAAAAATAGAATTCTGTCACATTTCTTTATTATTTTGTAGAATTGCCTTAAACACTAGCTTTGGAAAATGTAAAGTTATTTATAGAAAGCACAATAGTAGTTTACAGAAAACATACTGGCCTCTAATTTCAATTTAAAAAAAAAAAATTTAAACTTTTAAAATATTTTTTTTACATATAAATTTAAGAATTAAATATATATCAACTTAATACATTGAAAACTAAATATTTTATCTTAGTAAAAATCAATTTTATTAGATTATTCTGAATCAATAATTAAAATCCCGATCCATATTATTTCTGGTTGTACAACAGTTGTGAACTTGACCATTTAAAGTTCAGGATTTGTATACAATTATAAACTTAAAAGCTATTAATTTTAATCACTGGTAGGCAATGCTATTTAAGTCACTATTTAATTTATTTTTTATTTGACATGTTGAAATATTTTTTGCTAAAATTAGCCAAATTATCATTATCAAAAGATTCTCTTTCTAATAAAACTGTATATATGATGGGTTATATAATACATTTATAAAATATTTAAAAAATCAAAATTCATACATCCGTTTTCTAAGCTTAACAGAAAAAAAATGATAATAGAATTCTGATGTCAAATTATACTTTAATATACTTTTTTATTTTGCGACTTGCACAACTTCATGTAGGCATATATGGACAACGTACGTGCATTCACATTTATGTAGGCCAATACGCTTGGGTTTCCTAGAAGCTGCACCTCAGCCGAGATCAAATTATCCCGGAAAAATCTAAAGAAAACATTTTTCTCTATTTCAAAATATACAGAACAAACCTAAAGGCTTTAAGAAATTGCATAAAAAGGATTTAAAATAATCATCAGAAGCAATTAATAATTTTAAAAACCAGTTTTACGGTGGCGTTTGAAATCACTATATAGGTCTATTATAAAAATACTTCGATTTAAAAGTATATCCTACTAAACAGCTGAAAATAAATAAACAGCAAACCTGTCAACGACAAAACGGCAAAAATATAGCAACAGACAGAGAATATCTGTTAAATTCTATCTTGGTTGTCACCAAGAAACCATTTTGCTATTTACGTTTTAAATCTGCATACATCCACATATTACGTCCGCGTGTTGTCACTTCTCGGCAAATCAACTGTGTGGTCAAAATATATAGAGCTTTAAGCACAAAATTGCGAACGGTGTTTCGAAAAGAAAATTGAGCGGGGCGCTGGGAAAAAATTGTAACACGATACAAAACATATTGAAAAATGTTCTAACTAAATTCAAATGTTACCTAGAAGTTTTTTTCTTGTTGTAAAAGCTGCAAAAGTATAGCCAATATTTCCAGAGACATCCTACAAAATGGCAGCGATATCACCAGACGCATGCGCTTTAGGGTGGATGCGGGTTTCTGCCTAACTTGGCTAAAACAAAATATTCCCTACATTTCCGAGCCTTTCTGACTTAACAAATTCTACCATTTTGCATTGATATAGGTAATTTTTAATGGCACGCCCATTTGTCGGTCTCAAATAGGTTATAACGATTGTGATAAAGTTCCATTTCCTGTAAAGTTTAGCAACACTTTGAAACCCACATAGGGCTGAACGGTGTGACTTGAAACACCTAAATATGTTTCCAGTTAAAAAAAAATAGGGGAAAATATCGCGACGGATATCCCTTATCGGAATTATTGAAATCGAAAGCAAAACTAAAAATAAATAAAAATTGCTTATTGTCAACACAGTTTTAAATGCAAAATTTAGGTATTTTGTGTAAAAAAAAAATTGGCCGGATTGCGCACGCGCATTTTTACATGTGTCATTCGCGAGGTCAGCAACAACAGAGAACCGATGTTGTCTGATTTGTTTGTTTTGATTTCTAGAAATGACTGAATTGTTTCATTGCCGTGTTGTTCCCAATCGATCGCGGAGATGACATCAACGCATTTGACTCTCATTATCATGGGATCCCTTGGTGACAGATTATTGTTTGTGTCGGCCAGTTTAGGTGGATCTGTCAGTGATACAACAACAACAGCACTTAACTCGATAATCAGCAACGACAGCAGTAGGGGCCCTGTATCACCACCAACAAATCACTGCCCAAGTGGATACCTTGTTGGGCCACTCAGTTTATTTGTACAGGCCTTGTTAGCTTTTTTGGCCTTTACTTCACTTATAGGTTAGTTTTGAGAGATTTATCCACGATACACTATGAGTTGAAGGTTAGGAGAGTGCTTCCTGTCAGTTACCTCACCCTAAATGGCGTTGGCCTATTTTATGTCAGGTATCTTTGGCTCTCAGAACTAAAGAAGCTGATCTGTTTGAGGTGTCTGTGTATTAGATATGTGCTGATTCTGTATTTGTCTGTCTTGTCTTTGTTGTTTGTGATGTGAAGTGTGGTTTCATTCACCCATTGGGTTGGCATTCTGGAATGTGAGTGAACTAACCATAAATATGGTGTGAAACCCCAATCAAACAAAAAAATAAACGAATCCATTCACTGGATACGTTTTGGTGCACCTTCACAATTTTTTCTTTGTCCAAACCTTGACATGTTGGATATTAACTTCAATCCTGGATAAAATTTCCGATGTCTCTCTTAAACACATCATATAAGCTTAAGATCACAGATTACTCTTCAAATTCAACATTTCCAAAGGCTTGTTCTTAAAACATGGGCTTTCAATCAAACTAGGGATTTTAGTCATAAAAGCTCTGAATAGATATTTCATTAAAATTGAATGCAATTCCCAATAATATATTTATAAATAATATATATATGTATTTTACTTCTCCAGTAAAAAGGTGCTGTGAACCCAGACATGAAAGAAGAACATGGGTTATATGGTAAGTAGGCCTCAAATATTACAATTACCACTGTTTATAGTAAGAAATTATGGTCAGTCAGTTTTATAAAAGTAAAGTGTGCAGAAAAAACACACCTAAAAACTTAAGGGAGAGATTTTCTCGTACCTAATAAAAAGTTACCTGTACAAAAACTTAAAAGTGTTTCACGTAACAGAATGGAATGAGGATAATGGACATTTTATTGCAAATATGTAATATTTTGTGTTATGTAAAATTTACATTATTTTCAGCATCTCTGGATAAGTTACATTTGTTTTAGTTAATATCTCAGGTTGACGTTATTGAATGTACAGTTTGTTGATGAGGTTAGGTGTCCCATGTGCTGCAAGAGTGATTACACTATATAGAAAGGACTGTAAACAAAAAGAGGCAGACAGAAATTCATAGTAATGACATTATGAAACCCGAATCATAATATTGACTGTTTTTGCTTCTTATGACCAGCCAATGCAGGTATTTTTTTTCAAATTTTGTTTTGATTTATTTTAGGTTTTATGACACATCGAAACAAGCAATTGGTGCTGCTGTCATTCATTTTGCCAATCTGTATTTAGCAGATGTTTTTACAGGGGATCCATGCACTTGGTGAGTTCTTTTTAAGTCACTGTGTAGTTTGAGGGAGCTTCCAGTTGCCATAGTGTTCTGAGAACTGATGGAAAACGCAAAGCTGTCAGATCTTTTGTTCTTTCCAATACCCGTTGGCATAGTCTTAGCTAGAGGCCCATACACCAATAATTTTTGACAGCCTGGTTTTAAAAAACGGTTAAAATGACTGGCAGAAATACTGTCTACATGTCATGGGAAAAATTGAAAATTTGGACGCAAAATTCCTGAGAATAGGGATTTATGACAGACAGATTTCCAATCCTAGCTAAGATACTGTCTGACATTCCGTCATTTGAGTGAAATAACCTAAAGTATGATATGAGCCCTAATCAAACAAATCAAGTTACCCTGGTGCCCTCAGAGCTAAGGGATAACGGGTAAATTGTTCTGGCTTCTTTATTACCGTCATGTCTTGTAATTGTTTGTTGCCACTGGGGTTGACTGCTGTTTCCTCTACCCATTGGCATGATGCCATATGGGTGAACAAATAAACAAGCAAATACACAGAAACAGCAGGCCAAAAAAATGTCTTGTTCCCGAACCAACCCTTCGAAATAGCTCTGATTCTAAAATTTTTATTGACTTTTAAAAATAAATAATAATAATTTTTTGTTTTTTATTTTGTTTAATATTTTTTGTTCACCTCAGCATCTGTATCCGTTTTATTTGATATCTAATGTTTTGTACAATGTCTACAAAAAAAAAATTCTGGAAAAAAAATAGTAAAATTTCAGGCGTTAGAGGAAACATCATTTTTTTTTGTGTAGACCTCAAAACAACTAACCTTCACATCTCTACAGGGATAAAAACAAGAAAGAGTTTATTTAAGACAATAAAGTGAAAATCTTCCAGCTGTCTTGTATTGTATTAATTGTTGTAACTGGTGTTGAGTGGTTTCTTTCAGGCCAAGTGACAATCTTATCATAATTTAAAAACCATCATTAACATTAATATAATTTCTTATTTTACAGGTATTTTGTGAGTTTCCTCTTAGACTCCACTATAGGATTAGTTATCATTTACCTCGGTCTCAAACTCTGCCAGTATATTGTCATCAAGAAAGGCTGGGATTCATTGAAATTCGGGGAATATGGTGAGTGTTTTGGACTTTAAAGGAAGGGGGAACTCCCTTCTATTGCTTATGTTCAGGGGCTTAGCGAGAAGTCAAAAGTACGGCGTCCAAAATGGTTGTTTAACTTTTGAAACTAATCCAAGCATGTTATCAATTACATCACGGTCTGTTATTTCTGCTTCTGTTGCTGAGGGAGTTTATTTTTCCCAATTTTGAAAATGTGTAAATGGCTCACACTGATTTACCTGTCAGTCAATCTTACAGTCACCCGTGGAAAAATTGTCAAATTTCTCGTGACCGCTAATCTTCAGGTTAAAATCACCAGATTCTATATATGGCAAATACAGTTTGAAAAAATTCTTAAACATTATGTACAAAAAGTTTGAATTTTATGCGATAAATTCAACTTTTTATCGGTTTGACATTGGCATTGGGATGGGTTTTATAAACAACTTTTTAAAAAAAAATGTCTTTTTTTTAATTTCTCACTATTTGTAACATGGTCGCATGATTTTCCAGGGGTAGGTACAGTGATCATCACTGTACCTAGCAGATCTTACATGTAGAGTCGTGGCTTGCTACTTTGGATCAGTGGTTTGCATGTTGTATTACTGATTGAACTGCTTACAGATTTGGGACCCCTTATAGGCCTCAAATATACAAGGGAGTTACAGGAGATAACTCAAGCAATTGCCTGGGAGGTTTAGATAAACTTTTCATCCGATTTAAATAAGAGAAGGCTAGAAGTAAAAAATATGTTATTATTATATAAGTGTAATAACCTTTGGATACAATTTTGAATTCTAAAAAAAAAAAGAAAACAAATCCAAGAAACATGTAGCTTGTCAATTTCTCGAGAAGACTATGTTAAAAAAGAAAAAAATAACTTTATCAGTATTTGTCGTGGATGAGTGATTTGATACCTGTTTTATTTGGGTTAGATGTGAAACTTTCAGAGCATGAAGTGCCATTTTCTTCAAATAGTCCTTTCTATTTTTAAAAGTTAAAATATTTTTTTTTGTATATAAAAAATAAAACCCCACAGTATTATAGGAAGTAAAAAAATGAAGGCCTCAAAAAAATTAGAACTTTTTATCTCCAACCCAACCGTCCCCACAAAATAGCTCCAGTCCCAAAATGTTTTTTCAGACTGACCTGTCCTATTTTATTATGAAAATTATTTGTTTTTACTTTTCTCATGAATCCATAACAGGCTTTCTGATTTGAGGTGTGCTGTCCTATGCTTTAACACTGATCACTCACCTCAAATCAGAACGCCTGCCATAATGTCAAGAAAAGCTCTGATATAATGTTATAGCTGCCTTAAAGTTAAATACAACATAAAGTTCAAACGACCCTTGTGTAACGGACCTGTAAATTGCTCAGCTTAAGTGCCATTAGATTGTGTTACCAGTTCTTTTTTTGTGTCTAACTTTTCCAGGCAAGCCTCCGTATTGTAGTATGTGTCGTTCATGGTTGGGCCAATGTCTACTTTATATACTGGTCATGTTGGTGGAGAAGATCCTTATGACTTTAATGGTGCTATTTCACTTCTGGGCAGATGTAAGTACCTATTGCTGAAACTTAATTATTATTTAAATTTGAATTAAATTGTAGTAAAATAAATACTCCTATATTTTATGTAAACTAAGTTTAATAAAATCAAAATCCTGTTGTTGCTAAAGAGTGTTATTAGGAAAAGCAATAACTTCATTTTGATTCCATATTTCAGCATTTCTTATGCAATTATCAGGAGATTTATGTCATCTCATGGTATCGAAAAACGATAACTCCATTTTAAATCAATATTTCAGCATTAATTATGCCATCACTAGGAGATGATGACATAAATCTCCTGATGATTGTATAATAAATGCTGAAATATTGAGTCAAAATGAAGTTATCGTTTTTAAGAATAATTCTACTTGTGTATTAAGTTTTATGTAATTCTAGTTTAAAGAGAAAGACATAAATTATCCATACACTTTATGTATAAATACAAA
>JAVFBW010195508.1:0-10134 GCA_034783835.1 Mopalia ciliata
GAATCGCCTTGCGACTGTCCTTTCTGTGAGACAATATTTGTCAAATTCGGCCTCATTCCTGACGACAATGAAAAGACATTAAAGAACGTATATCGGAAACCATACGGCCACCAATTATAAATTTTAACGTTTGCTGTTAAAAATCCCTCACAAACGTTCGTTTTACCAAATCATCCAGTAACATTAAGGTAATCCAATTACATTAATCGATCTTTCTAGAATTCACAGTGGACAGATTGACACGCCATGATAGGGGAATGTTTAGAATACCGAGCAAAGCTGTTCAGAGGGGCCATCTGAGTTCAACTTCAGAATGTAAATACACCTTAAAAGCGTCAACAGTTGAACTAGTTATCCTAATTTAGATATTGGCCATAAACCCTGAATGAAATTATCCATGTCAGTTTAAAAAAGTGAACTAAAATTTGCTATGCATGCTCGGAGTAAAATAAATGCCGACCGTCTCTAGATTGGGTATATGCTGTTCAGGCTGTCTTCTGTTCTAGACAGAATACAAAATACTACATCTTGTGTGCTTGCGAAAAGCGTCTTTTACAGCTGTCGTTCGAATAGATATCCACCGGAACCAGTATATGTTGTTTTCGTGAAATAACACCCTTGAGGCAAACCAGTCATTTTTTTCTTGTTTTTCTTTCTTTATTTTATTTTTTTTTTTGTACACTGCGTATATTGTTGTTTGTATTTTATCCCTCGGCTATAACTCCAATTACTACCAGCGGGAAAGGTGGGTTTAATTTAATCTCATGCAATTCTCATATGAATTCTACTGTTTGTGATACATCGTCTATGATAAGATAAGGTCCACGGGTGAATGAATCCCGGTATCTTCCCCAGCCGGATTGTGAAATCAAAATAAGTAACGACTCATCTCTAGACAGGAACTAAACTGTGTATATTTGATCTTCTGGCTAGTTGAAAACGTAAAGCAATTAAGTAAATAACAAATTAACCCAATTCCAGGTATTCGGGGGTAAGCTGACCAATCCGATCAGAAATATTATCTATAAACGGTCTTCACATCGATTCCCATGCCAGTCGAAAACGAATATTGTTTTTATGATCACAGCTGAATCTCGCATAGAACAAATGTAAACAATACACGCAGTTGAAGCAATATTATAATCGAAATGTCAAATCAATAAAAACGAAGAAGAAAATTATTTTCTTAACATATTGTTCTCGTTACTTTACCATTGATTGATTGGTGGATAGGTCATACCGTGTTACAATCTACTCCATTTCCCATAAATATACAGAAAAACAATTTGCTGTAAAAATTTTGCTTTTGACTTTCACAAGAATGAATACAAATATTGCTCTTTCGTTTAATAGAGGTGCCAATTACCTCTATAGTAACATTAACCAAAGACACCTGTATGGGAGGGGATGGTTTGAATTCGTAATGCCAGCGTACCATCTGACGTTAAATGAGAAACCACACGATTTTGGTTTTGGTCGTTTTTAAATACTATTTTAGTAACATAATGCCCCTTACATTAAGAAACTAATAGACATTAAACCAGTAATTAAAGTTTTACAAACCGGAAGTGACGGTTGCGGTGTAAGTGAAACACAATAACATCCCCATTGTATTTGGTATAGCTACGATAAACCTATCATATCCGAGTCAAGTTCTTTGAATTTTTCTGTCACACAGATTATTTACCGTAAGGGTCTGTATCAGATTATTTTAAAAAAGAACTAGATACCCGGAAGTAAGATAAAAGTATAAAAGACAGTAGATACAGCAGTGTGCAGGCCTGGGCGCGAATAGGTATCGCAATAGACTTGTATTTTAAGTCTATATGCAGGCCTAGTCGAAAGGAAAAGAAGTCTTGGCATGGCGTAATGTCCTGAATTATCAGATCTAATAAACTGCCATATCAGTACACAGTTTAGGGTACTGGTGCTGGGCTGGGAATCAGTGAAAAGCTCAGCGTTTTTCTCACCTTGTTGACTAGATCAAGGCAAAACTGCCCTGCCTTCTTTCTTTTTGGCCTTTTGTTCTGGGCCAAATGGAACTACAGACAGTATACACAGCATTCTTTTTACATTTGTTTTTGTTAGCTTCAAATCGGTCAATTTGTGCTGATTGTCCTTTTCATAATCGGATGGCACAAAATGTTTAACGCACACTCTCAAGTTCTTTAACCTGTCAAATGCTGCCTCTACTGGCAAATCTTTATTTCTGATTTTTACCAGCCACTGCCTAAAAACCAAAAACTTTCAGGAAACCGCGAAAGGGAATTTCGTTCGCAATAATCAGTTCATAATATTCACATGTTACTAAAATAATATTTAAGAACGATCAAAACCTACTGTAAAATCGGGTACCTTCTGGTTTAAATTATTTGGAAATTAAATTGTTTTACATTCAAGGTCTGTATATTGTTAAAATTGTACTGTGAGCAGAACATTCTGACAGATAAAACCAAATAATGTTTTTTTGTGTGAAATGTTTAAATACACATTGAGAAAATATAGAAAGCTCGTAGGTAATTAAATTTGCTGCTAATGAATGTTCTCGTTACCTCTAAATCGGAAGGGCTAGTGTTTATTTTCGGAAGTGTCATTCTAAATCAATTATGTTGATGTTGTAGTTGTGTTTCCCAGAAAACGTGGGCTGGATAGAGAATCGCCACACAATTAATGTCAAGTGAAATAAAATTTATCAGAGACTAAAAAATAAAGATGCCGCGATTTAGTCCGAGACAAACAACCCACAGAATTTCATTTTATGTATCAGATCAAACTACACTCTTTTTGTAGAGATGAAACATTAGCCTCTTTATTATGACGTAAGCTTTATCACTATAATAGGCTTACATATGGTGATCATTAAATGAAATGGGCTGTCAATGCATAAGTCAGTCGTGAGGAAAGATCTACGGTTTGATGAATATTTTTGAATGACAGTTAGATTTCACCAGCTGAATCAAACACGTATATCCCACTGAAACTCTGATCTGGAGGTCGGCCCCAGAATGAGACATGGTGATGTTGTAGACGACCATATTTTCTGTGATATTTTGTTTACATTCAAGGTTACTTTAGGATTCCTGGTGTCTCCCTGGTTAAAGGTAACCAAATCGATGTCCTTAAGAGTTTTACAAACAGAATCCTGATTATTGGCGTGCTTCACAACTTCTTTAAAAGAGAGTAATTGAACCTGATCTGTCACTGGCTTGCCAGACATCTTCAAATCGACACTTTCTGGTGCGTGGGAAACTGTCCCTTTAAGCTGTCAAACATCACTTTCCGAACAAAAAATAGTTTGCTTTTCCCGAGGGAAAAGAAAACATGCGAAGGGCAATGCACATGAGCGTCTCTGTCAATAGTGATCTCGTTCATGACCGACCAGCTTCTCCACTACACTGCTAACACAGAAGACATGCCTTTCTTACAGTAACTCTGTAGTCAACTCTTACATATCATCTCACTTTGTCCAATTTCTCTGACACGCTACCCAAAGTCGGCGAGCAAAAGAGAAACAACATTGCCTATAGTTCTACAATTTATATCTTTGTTCGCGTCGATGACTACAAGAAGTAAAATGTTCACAAATCCACAGTTCTTTAGGAACAGACAGAGAAGATTGTGAAGTAAAATGTTCACTAATCCACACTTCTTTAGAAACAGACAGAGAAAATTGTGAATTAAAATGTTCACAAAAACACACTTCTTTAGGAACAGACAGAGAAAATTGTGAAGTAAAATGTTCACAAATCCACACTTCTTTAGGAACAGACAGAAGATTGTGAAGTAAAATGTTCACCAATCCACATTTCTTTAGGAACAGACAGAGAAGATTGTGAAGTAAAATGTTCACAAATCCACACTTCTTTAGGAACAGACAGAAGATTGTGAAGTAAAATGTTCACAAATCCACACTTCTTTAGGAACAGACAGAGAAGATTGTGAAGTAAAATGTTCACCAATCCACACTTCTTTAGGAACAGACAGAGAAGATTGTGAAGTAAAATGTTCACAAATCCACACTTTTTTAGGAACAGACAGAAGATTGTGAAGTAAAATGTTCACAAATCCACACTTCTTTAGGAACAGACAGAGAAAATTGTGAATTAAAATGTTCACAAATCCACACTTCTTTAGGAACAGACAGAGAAGATTGTGAAGTAAAATGTTCACAAGTCCACACTTCTTTAGGAACAGACAGAAGATCGGGAAATAGTGTTAATAATGTTTCATTAGGGGTACTAATGTCTGATGGGAAAATTCCGATAGTTTATTTTTTGAAGGTGAAGAAAAACAAATGGTATTTTTTAAATCTCGTCTTGAAAATACTAAAACAAATATTTATTTTTACTCATTGTTAACAACGTTGATACCCACAAGATTGTAAAATTCACTGTTTACTATGTAACACATCTATTTTACAACTGTTGTCCATTGTGTTCGAACGAAACTCAACGTTTATGATTATGACAAATTAAAGTCGACATTTGAATGGCAAATAGTTTTGTTTCGACAATTACATAAAATCTCTATTGTGCTAATTATAGAGTCACTTGCGGGGTGTTGGAGATTGATGGGATTATCACAGCAGACTAGGCACTCACCTGATAAGCTGAGTGCAGTTCAGTGATGAATGAAGTATATGTATTACAATGGAATATCTGTCATCTGGCAATAAATTTATTTTTTTGGTATCAGATCAAATGTAGACTGAATTGAAATACAATCTTTAAACGCATATTTCGACAATTCCGATTTTGGTAGAATCTTCATTGAGATTTATTGCGTTTTACCCATGTTAAAATCAAAATGAATTATTTTTTCCTTTCTTAAGATCATCTTTGAACATTTATACTGGTTTTCGAAATATATATTTTGTATTTTTATACGGTTTGCTAAAGAATGGACAGACAAAAAGGTCCACATACATGAGTAACCAATTTTAAATGTAAATGTATAAATCGTTCACCTGTGTGAAAGTGGTATATATGTTTAAATTCTTGTTGGACCCCTTGCTCGATTTTCAGAACACCCGTTGTATTTAGTCTATTATGCAGAGAAATGTAAGTTTCTATCACCTATATATGTACATGTTTTTAAAGCCTGAATACTTAGGAGTACATATATGTGAATGAAGCGAAAATCGAATTATTATTTTTAAAATATTGCAAAATGAGTAATTGTCAACAGAAAAATTGACTGCGTTTTTCATGGTTTATTTTTAACGACTGCCACATTTAGGCAATTAAAGTTTTGCTACTTAAATATATGATCAAGGGATAACTAAATAATAGGCTGCAATATTCAGTTGTAATTAGTCTTTAGAATTGTTTTTTTCACCAGCATATAGTTTGAATTCTGACGTTTAATCCTAGCGATACAACAAACAGGTTCATTTTTAGCATAACGGATCTAGCAAGACCCTAAGTATGTTATTTTGAGATAAAACTACCTGTAGAAGAGAGACGAACCATATGTAACCAATAATCCTAGTCTTTGTTGTCGATCAAATGTTCACAATATCTATAATAAAAATCACACAAACATCTCAAATGTTTTGTCAGGAAGAGACTTATCCCAAAATAACGAAAACTCTGACAATTCAGCTTCAAAACCAATTACATCAA
This sequence comes from Mopalia ciliata, assembly GCA_034783835.1. Classification (NCBI taxonomy): domain Eukaryota; kingdom Metazoa; phylum Mollusca; class Polyplacophora; order Chitonida; family Mopaliidae; genus Mopalia; species Mopalia ciliata. The sequence goes on from JAVFBW010195508.1 coordinate 5,625, forward strand.
ACTTGAAACCGATAATTTTCTAAGAACATTTTTTGCAAACAATCGGACAAGATGAATTGCTTTGAGCAGGTCTCGTTTCTATTGAAGAAGTTCCACAGTTGTCAAAGATCAGTACGGACATTAACAGACTCTCCTGGTGTCGTTATACATGGTTGGCTGTCCAAACTCCAGACAAAAAATATTTTATTGCAACCCTGAGAAGTGACAGGTCTAAGAGACATTGTCCCAACGTTTTCAAAACAGCCAAGAATTATTTAAACAAATATCGCCAGTCGCTGACAGTCCACTTGTTTTACTGGTTTGTTTAAATATGCCATTCCATATAACATCGTACTCAAGGGTATTTCACTTATATGACGACGAATTGTCCACTTCACACTGTACACAGCCGTATCCATCAATTCTGTCCATAAGGGATAAGTTATTTTAAATAGCAGCCACTCATTTGTAGTATGTTGACGATTAATAGACACCACTTAAACGGCAATTTGCCAAATCACAAATGACTTTGCCCATTAAGGAATATAGAAACACGTAGTATTGAGGGAATGAAACATTGATAATTTGTAGCTGCAGTATCACTTTTGACAAACACGGGTTATTCAAATGAGAAATACAGTTATTTAAGTAAATGTAATATCGTTAGGGACAACAGCGTGGACTACAAAGCAGGAGCATGTTGATTTCTAGTGCGTGAATGACGTTAGGTTGTAACTGTCTTCAAATCATTGGTTGACAGAACTTGTTTTACTGGTTTGTTTAAATATGCCATTCCGATGCACTTATAAACAAATAAGTCGTTAACACCTTCTTTATAAATACAACATTTGCGCTATTATCCCGGATGGATTCGATGAGCCCATCAAAGGTTTTCTGGAGCATCTACGACGAAAATGCTCACGTTACTTGACAGTCTGTCTCGTATGATAGCTTCTTTTAGCAATGTGGATCGTTGTCCGGTGAATAATGTAAAACAAAACAAAAACCACAGGAAAGAGCTACTAGAGTTAAACAAAATTATAACCTCAATATTTCTGTTGAAATTAATTTTACATCATACGTTGAGTGTTGAATGTAGTTACCTATGTGACAGCTATTTGATTTGTAAATTATTTTATTTACCAGAAAGGGTGATCTAGGCGATCAATCGGACTTTAGGAGCACACCCATCACTAACAAAAACTTGTAAAGTCTAAAATCATCTCCGTTCCCCAGAGTCACTAAGCCAATTGGTGAATTTACTGCAATGTTTAACACTTTCAACTGACGCTCTGCTGATGTCCACAATTTACATAATTTAATTAGAGACACATAGAAGTTACCGGTTTTCAAATTAACAGATGGCTCCGTACAAACGAGCTAATTGCTCTGTTGAATTATTCACTAAACAACAAATACATCAACTGACAAACTTAATGGTACAAAGAAAAGTACATGCTAAGCAAGCGCGTGGAAGCTATAGTCTTTGCTTCTAAAGTTTATTTTAATTGTCGAGATAATTTTTTTTACTGTAGAAGTGTCTAATTATACAGGTAGAAAAAGAACTGAAACAGTTACGCAATGGGCTACTTAAGTTGCTGTTAATTGTCTATGTAGATTTTGCTCTGGAGAAATGCCTAACTATACAAATCCCACTTTAGAGTTACGTAATGTGGACCAGAAAACGTTATGTAGTCCAAATGGTGTCTTTATCAGTAAATAAATTCAGGTCACATTTATAAATAAGCTCATTCTGGTAAGTTTTGGTTTCAGCTACAGAAGGTCACATGGCGTGTTTAAACACCAGAGAGGATTTAAACAACAGAGAGGATTTATTGGAAAAATCAATACATGTTACAATAAAACACCAGAAATATAATAACAATCTGTGTATTATTAAAATACCGGTAATGTAATAGCCATTATTTGAATTTTTTACGGTCAATTTTAAAGTACTGATATTTTATTACAGGTTGTCTTTGAAACAGAATACATTGTTTTACGATAACGATGCAAGCGAGAATTTCCAACCAACAGCCTAGTAAGTCTAGCCAACATTAAACTTTGTAAGACATACATTGACAATAAATAATAATGTATTTCAAGGTATCCGGGATTTATTGCCTTTATTTTCGGTTTTCTAACAAATGCTTTTCCTTTATTTATTGCCGGTATCAGCATTAAAATCACACAGCGTCTGTGTTTATCCCCATTTAACTACGCTTCTTTCTCAGTTTTTCCTGATATAGGACCCAGGAGAATTATAACTGCTGATGTTTTCTGGAAAGCGGCCTTTTCTCCGTTATTGTATCTTATTAATACGAGACGCATTTATTGTTTATAAGTTCCGGAGACTAAAGGAACTGAAGCAAATATTTGTATCCACAAATCAACACCTTAAATTGCTTGTATAGTTTTGCAAAAATGTACATAAATAGTGAGTTACTGCATTATGCCGTATTCTTCCTTGCCTTGGTTAGTTGATATATCACGTGACAGAGCCCAATCTATCAAGTTTTGTCCCTTTCCTCCAAGTCGTTAGCGTTTAACACACTTCCAAATGAAATTAACCACAGTTATTCTACTTATAGTCTCGAAGAACGTCAATCTACTTTTTTGTATTATCTGTTCTCATACCAAACATCGTGATACTTAGAAAATCTTATACAACAAATAGAACATGTTCTACAAATTCTTGCATATCTCAATTAATTGCAATCACTTAAAAAATATGTTTCCACAGAATGATTTTTTTTCGTTTCTTTGTTTTACTGTGTCCCACAATACTGAATATATCGAAGTGTTTTTGTTTTTTTCGAAAATGGTCATGTTTGGTCTGTTTTATGGATGACATTGTTATTGTTATTGAGTAGATTATCACAGTTCCCTTTTCGGTAAACATTGGTTGGCTCCTGTGACTAAACTCGATAATACTAGGGCTCTTTGTCCCCTGTCAAGTTAATCATACGGCCGATTGAGCGGCTTCAGTACATTAAACAATTCCCTGTCAGCTTGTATTGGTAAATAAGCACGCCTGAGCAGGATTCAAGATGGTTCATGTCAGAAAATCTATATCAATAACTTATTGCGTTTGACACGGATCCATGTATGTGGTAACTTTATGTGAAGTGTACGATATCCAATGTAGATTATATTCTCATCTTATTCAACCCATAATATGAATTCAACCTGAGCCATTCTTATCACATAGCATGATTCAACCTGAGCCATTCTCACCCCATAAAATGAATTCAACCTGAGCCATTCTTATCCCATAACATGAATTCAACCTGAGCCATTCCAACCCCATAACATGAATTCAACCTGAGCCATTCTCACCGCCATAAGATGAATTCAACCTGAGCCATTCTCACCCCATAACATAGGACTCAACCTGAGCCATTCTCTCTCCCATATCACATAGCATGATTCAACCTGAGCCATTCTCACCCCCATAACATGAATTCAACCTGAGCCATTCTCTCCCCCATAACATGAATTCAACCTAAACCATTCTCTTTCCCATATCACATAGCATGATTCAGCCTGAGCCATTCTCACCCCATAACATGAATTCAACCTGAGCCATTCTCACCCCATAACATGAATTCAACCTGAGCCATTCTCACCGCCATAAGATGAATTCAATTTGAGCCATTCTCACGTTCATAACATGAATTCAACCTGAGCCATTCTAACCCCATAACATGAATTCAACCTGAGCTATTCTCTCCCCCATAACATGAATTCAACCTGAGCCATTCTCACGCCCATAACATGAATTCAACCTGAGCCATTGTCACCCCCATAACATAGGACTGAACCTGATACTTTACTCCATCATTGTAAACTAATCGATGTGTTTGGTGTGGTGTTAATGTCTATCAGTGTTATATATACAGTACAATAAAAGTATTAGTAACACTAGATGGTATGACTCCATACGTCCATACGATTGTCGACACCAAGTGTTATTGTTTTTGTTGTATGCATAGTTAACAAAACGTGATTGTGTACATTTGGTGGGGATGTAACAATGGATTGGAAATAGCTGTATTGACCTTGCAATTGTACTGTCAGCGACTGGCGACAATTGTTAAAATAATTCTTGGCTGTTTTGAAAACATTCTTAAAATGTTTCTTAGATCTGTCACTCTTTAAAATTGCAATTTTATACAACGTATTTACCATCGATAACTCGTGGTGTTATTTTCTCAAGATGCCTGTGTGCTTACTGTTTTAAGATAAGCTGAACATTTGTATGACAATAAAGACAGGGTTATCGGCCACATGTGCTGTATATGTCTTCTATGTATAGTTTTAAAGTCTGAAAAAAACCCAGAAATGCCTGTTTTAAAGCAGCTTTGAAAACTAAAGTGAGTGCTGAAATAGAACAATTTGTAATTAACAATTTTTTTTTTTAATATCATAAACCTTAAGAAACATTGAATAATTTTTGTGTTTTTTAGAAAGTGAAGTTTAAAAGTATTTTCGTTATTTTGGAATAACAATTTCTTATTTTGAAAATATT
>JAVFBW010195519.1:0-10134 GCA_034783835.1 Mopalia ciliata
ACGGTTTTCAATCTTATTATTGCAAAGGGAGATAACTTATGCATCACAACTCGCTCGAGAAACTCAAATAAAACTTTATTTAAAAAAAAGAAGAAGATTTATTATTGCGATTTTTCTATCCCAAAAATCGGATATATGTTTTGAGAGGCCGGCCATAGCAATGGATCAATTTAATCTTTCACCATGGGTTGATATAGTCGGGCTAAGACGGAGGCCCTATTCATTGTGCTAGTCGATATAAGACTATGAAAGTTTGGCCAAAACGAAAAGTTGTCAATTTTCGGCATGCCTGTCACCATACACAACAGACGATACGCGTCGAATTATTTTTGTCTTGAGCTGAACCCAAGCTTAAAAACCAATCACGTTTAAGAATATGAAAATTTGGCCAAAACGAAAAGTTGTGGTTTTTCGGAATGCCTGTACCCAAACACAACAGAGAATACGCGTCGATTTATTTTTATGAGTAACACTCAAGTTTACAACACTCACTGAGCTGAACCCAAGCTTAAAAACCAATCACCTAATATTTACTTCAATGGTCCGACTTTCAAAGATACCCCCTTTTGACAGTTTAGTCGACTACATGTACTTCCGTTGTAGTTGCAAACACAAAACTGTAGAGCTTTTCTAAGAACACTAATTATAACTAGAAGTATACTGTTTAGACCAAGAGCTCAAATGATGTAACTGTTTCATTAAGCATGGAACCAACAAACTATAACCAACAGAACGACTCCTCTGCAAGAAAGAGAAAGTATTACACGATTCCAGACATTGACAGAAAGTTACCCATTCAAGAAAAATGCTCCAAATCAAACGTCACAGACCTTTTGGAATATATTTCGGCCAGTGTCATAGGAAGAGATAAAATTTTCAATGGTCCATATGGACCGCGTAAAGGTAACATGCAGCGATAGGCATTTTTTCCCCTTTCTTTCTTTCTCTCTCCCTTTCTCTTCTATTCTTAGCCAGTTCGCTGTTTGATGTATCTAGTTAGCCCTGTTAACATGACAGTGAGCAGTGAGGACTTCCCCTCACAGTCATGATAGGGATGACATTAACTTTATATTAAACGGTTAAAAACCAAATTTGACCTAAATAATACTTACACAGTGTGGAGGCTGGATGTAATGTAGGTTGGAAAGTGCTCTTAAGTGGTGATAAAATCAGCAGAATCCTGAACTAAACACTATTGCACACACGGTGAATATGTGAATTTCCTGCTGAATGACCTTAGCATTGAGACAGATGGCTTCCAAAAGAGACCACTCTTGGGATATCCTCATAAGAAGGTGATCTCTTGGAGCAGGTTCCGACAACAGAAAAATTGTATTTTTGTAAATTGGCGACCGACTCGTAAATTACAACCCATATAGAGCCTCACCTCAGGGTGCATACAATTATGATGGGAATCTCCAAATGTTTACTCCATACATACAAACAAGATCCGATAATATCTCTTAAACATATGTGCTAATACGATTGTTGAGAATGTGTATTGATTGGTTTTTTAAACACACCTGGTAAGCAACCATGATGTACCAGGTGGTTAAGATGTTCTGGTGTCCCTACTTCATTGACATTTGCACTGACCTCAAAACGTGATTCTCTCGAATCCTCCACCATGTCATTTCATTCTGTGTGTAAAGTCAAGTTTCGTATTTTAGTAAAAAGCAAATGAACTCGAATTTTATAATTATTTTGTAATTTTACTGATTAATTATGGGATAAAAGCACAGTGCAAGTATGCCGATACCTGTGGTTCCAGAGAAACCTCGGATCTCAAATTAATTTTGACACTCTCTGTGCAATCTTGTCCAAGCAATGTATTCGCAAAATCTGGTTGCTATACACACTACTAAGCAGTAGTGTGAAACAAAAGTGCCCTCTCGTTCGGATTTTATATCGGTACGAAAGTACGGTCGGTTGGACAGGTTTCTAGCTTTAAAGGGACATCCCACATTCGCCAACACATTTGACGTTAGTGAGGATGGTTGATCTTTTGCGAGCTGTTTAAGACATAATTCGACACAAGGGACTGTTTGAAAGTTGTATTTTTTTTTTTTTTAATTTTTACATAAAGTTTGAGTATTTCCTGCTTGATAAATTCGTGCCAAGAATTCAAAATGTGACCATGTCAGTGACGTCATCGACATCCCTACCTCACTTGTATCTGGCATAAGACCACCATTAATTTGCCATAAGCCGTAATGGTAACGTTTGGCCCCACAGCTCCCTCCCAAACTTTCGTTGAGCGAAAACCCCTGGCACATACTTAAATTTAGGTTTTGAGCTGTATGTCCAAATTAAAAATCCTAATTGTCAATAAATGTTGGGATATTGTCAGCCCACTATAATACGCATATGAATTACTCTAACAAGTTTCATGCAGACATGTTCAATTATTTTGCATCGTTACCTTGAAGGCAGAAGGAATGCATTCCATGTCATTGTTGGAACAGGTGATGGGCTCTTCCCTATAGGGCTAGGCTATAGACTTTCGTGCTCTACTCATAGATTTTGAAAAAGGAATTATAATATAGATGACGCATTATACATAAATGTTATAATATACCGGTATTGTTTTCACTCATCAGATTTTCACATGGAAAATTACTCAGTCAGTACTTCAGTCAGTGCCCGTAATTATTTCATTGAAAAAGTGAATCTGTCACATTGATAAAAATTGTTCAGAATTGAAACTATTAAATCTGATTAATTTTTTTCCCCTGAATTTCAGTCCAAAGAGCAAAGAAAAAGCTGAGTCCAAGTTTCCAGTAGAGCAGGCTGAGAGTGTGCTTTCTAATTTAGAGGCAGCTCATTTTGTGGTTAAACGCTACGTGGACATATGGAAGGTACCTGTACAGCTTTTTTATGGTGCTATTAGCCACATTCTTTAATCGTAGAAAATTTACTAATTTTTATCTAAATGCGCGGGACTACATCAGAACAAAATATTACCAAATGTCTATTAATTGTTGGGTTTTTGCAGCTGAATTGTATACCTATAAGTCTGAACCCGAGTATCATATCTAACCGGGCGCCGTGAGGGACCGGGTGGGCCATGGCTCTGCAGAATACTCCCTCGGCTTCCTCGTTGATCGTAAGAAGCGAGAAAAGAGGCTGCTTTTTGTTGCCCTGGTCTTCGCAGAGCTAAAGGGTAACGGGAAGCAGATTTGTGATGTTCTGTATTTGTGTCCATCGTCATATAAGTGAAATACCCTTAAGTATGACGTCAAACACCAATCAAACAAACAAACAAACATATTTATACGGTCAAATGTCAAAATTAAGGCTGATTTAATAAGCGTCTTTAAGCGCATAGTGAATTGTGAGCGGGTAATTATCATTTGCCTAGTTTGTTAGCCCTGTTGCCCTGTTAAAGTGATCGTGTTAAAGACACCCTCCTCAAGAGCCTTAGGGCATCCTATGAAAGTCTATATACATGTATATGTCATTGGCTCTTACTGTTTTCTGATAATTTTTCACTGAAAGCAGAAGTTCTATAGGTTCAATTTTTGGAAATCCCCAATTACAACAAAGTCTCATGTTTGGTTTACCTGTGAAACTATGTCTTTGTTTTGATGACATGACTGTCAAATATCACATGAGGCTACGAAAGTGAGTCGAATATTCCGGTTTTGAGAGTTCTTCCGAATTGAACCCTGTGTATGTAGGCTTAGTCAGTCTAAAACCGCTAGGCCTAATGCCCCCCTAAAAACATGCCCGAAAATCTTGTGAAAAAGCCTGCTATGAAAAATTTAATTTAAAAACACACTGATTCGGTTCTGTGAATAGCGTACATTTTTATGGGTGTTAGTGTAGGAGCCCCATGAAGAGAGAATTTAGAACAAAGAAATTCAGCTGTCAATCGAAACAATCGATGTATTTTACCAAAAGGCCTCGCTCTGCATTACGTCGTTTGTGCACCTGGTCTGTTACAATCGGTTGATTAAAAAAAAAATGTGTACTTTTTTCTTATCAAATAGCAATGTTATACTATCAGCTAACTAAACAACCTCCCAATTGACATCTGGCAGAGGTTTGACACATAGGCAATAGCCCCATATCGAAAGTCTTTAGGTTCTAGTAAACCGACTAAATTTGTCAGTTAATAATAATTAACTATACATAGTCCAAATTGTGTTAAATATTTGTCATGATAACCCGTATCTAGAGAGGGTAAAGTACATGAGCTAATCATGTGTTAGGTTCTTCATCTCCACTTAGACACCACTTAAACACCTATATATGGACAGCTTTATGTAGAGCTACATGTATAAATAGTGGGAATGTATTAACATGCCCACACACTTACTGCTTTTAGTAGCATATTAGTAGCTAATGTTAATATAGTAAAGAATTAGTTGTGGTTCATACCAACACATTTATACAACTTAAATATAATATCTTACCAAAAATGAATAAAAAATATATTAACAAAATATGTTACTAAAGTTTAATAAAGTCAAAGATTATGACTATAATAGTTATAAAAGAAGATTTAATATATAATATAAAAGTTTTGCAATGTGTCTGGCAACGTTTTGCATGTGCCCCATGAATTATCTATAAAAACTGTATTCATATATTAATTGTAGAGGAAGACAGTTTTGCTTGTCTCCACAGGGAATTGAACTCTGGGTTTTGGCTAGCAGGGACAGCACTCTATATTTCTAAAAACAATCACACTGGCACAGGGAGGTAGATCAATTAATATCGAAGAATCATCTTATGGTCTAGATAACCCCCAGAGACAAGTTTCTTAATAAACTTCATTATCGAGTTGTGTTAGGGGTAATCTACAGGCATCTCAAGAGAAGGTAATGACCATTAATATGGTGTGTAAAATATTGTTAAAGGTGAAGCTTGCAAGGTATTTAATATGGGTTATAAATAAATCAGCTTACAAATAAGTATTTCAGAGATACAGGGATAATGAATGAATATGTCTGTTAAAGAGAATGAGTTACAACCTGTCTGATACAGAGGGAAGTTTCGACTTAACCAGTAGGTCCTTTAGATTTGTGTTTCTCTTGTATGCTATAATGGGTCTTTGTGACAGAGGAGAAGATGTTTTAGGGACAAGATTTTGATATTCATGTAAACGGAGACTGTATATGCACACTTTATTTTCAGTTATCCACATCAAGCACACAGTACCCCCCTAACTATACCCGAAGCCAAACCTGCTGTTTCAGATGTTTCAGAAAGTTTCGACTCATTTTAGAAAAATTAACAAACTATATCATCATTATATCTCTAATATTACAGGTAAGGTATTTTGCTGGAGTGTACAATATTTGTGTTTAAGTGTTTTATATCCATCATCCAGAGCAAGAAGAACAAACATGATAATAATCCATTTGACTGTTTCGGACGAGAGTACTGCTCTAATAAGAGGCTTGGTTTGCTGTACAGAACCCATGCCTGATTTACTCTGAATAATTTAGAGCTACTATTAGCATAATATTGGTTGGTTTATTGATATTGACTTAAGTGCCAAATAATTTTCTGAATATCTATTGGTAATGTGATCAAATCATTTAAGATTAATTGAATTGTAATTGGCAAAAAACTGTGGTTCCCATGTGTAAGGTTTGACCTTTGACACACAGTTGAACAGCTGATCAAATGCAGTGTTGCACCAGTAATTTGATAACTAGCTGAAGGGTGGATAGAAGGAGCTTCCTATTACCTTGGTGCTCTCTGAGCTAAAGGGCAACAAGATACAGACCTGCTGTCATATCTTTGTTTTAACACTTGTTATTGTCCTGTCCTCTTTTCTATTTGTTGCCAGGCCCATGTGCTATTCATGGTATTGAGTCTGCCTGTCGACCCTCAGGTATATAAGTTAGTAGGCAAGACGTAATGTAAAGTGGTCAATCAGCATCATATAAGTGAAATACCCTTGAGTACGATGTTAAACCCCAATCAAACAAACAAATAATCTATTTGTTACCAGTGACAACAAGGGTGACACCCCTTACCAATTGATCTAGCACACTGTCAAATGATTGAAATGAGTATAAAAAGTATGATGATAAACCATAATCAAACAATAACATTTGACAGATTAATAAAATAAGTAAAGAAATCACCACGCAGAAATATAATTAATATTTAGCATGTTAGAATGAGAATTTGTTTGTTTTATTTTTTAACCTCGTTAACTAACATCTATTTTTGTTGTTGTTTTTGTATAGGTAGTAGATGTTGTTGTTTTAACGATCATTGATTTTATACCAAAGGCTGATAAAAGAACAGTTTTAATTTTGGTAAGTTTCATTTTGTGCACTTCTGATCTGTTGCATGGATAAACAGATTATAAAATGTTCCTTTGGTAAATTTTGACTGTAATTTATAAATCATTAAGTTTGTTTTGTTCATTTAATAGTAATTTTACTTGGAAAAAAAAATTCTTTATTATTAAGTCAAAATTATGCAACAGGTATTTGATATAGTTTAATTCTTTTATTATCTCCCAAAATTAAAACATTTGTTTTGTTTTTTTCTGTTAAAATATTATTTAAATTAGTCTTTTTTGTGTGTTTTAATTTTCTTTTCACAAGTTTAATGTGTTTTTTTTAATTTATTGTTGTTGTTGTTATGATATAGGGTGCCACTCTAATGATTATACTACAAGTGGCAAATCTTCTTCTTGTTATATATGCATCGAGTGAGTAACAGTTCTTTTTATTTCTCTTTCTTTCATTTTGCTATTATCTTCTTTATTTGATAATTTTTGTATTTGTTATTTGTGCATTTCAAACATTTTATGTTTATTTTGTGTTTGATATTACATTTATTTTTGATCTTTGGCAGGTGTGTCTTATGTAGTTTGTTTGACAGTTAATAAAAGCATAATGAGGGATCTTTCGTTTGCTCTAGTGCCCTCAGAGCTAAGAGGCAGTTTGAAGCCAATCTGTTTGTGATGTCCTTAATTGTATCCTGAGATTGTTCTGTCTTGTCTGTTTGCCAATGATGTTGAGGGTGATTTTCTTCACCTGTTGGACTGGCATGGCCTCTTGTGACCTCAAGGCGGGAGTCAAACTCCAGTCAAGCAAACAATCATCAAAGCAGCAAATTTTATTTATACATTATTTAAAACTTATAGTATAGTAGGTGAATATACTCAGGTATCCAATTAATTCATGGGTGAGTATACTCAGGATTCTGGTATATCCAAAGGTGAGTATACTTAAGTTTCTGGTATATCCATAAGTGTATACTCAGCTTTCTGGAAATCCTTAGGTGAATATACTCAGTTTTCTGGTATATCCATCGGTGAGTCCAGTATCCTGGTATTTCCATAGGTGATTATACTCTGGTATATCCATTGGTGAGTATACTCAGGTTTCTGGTATATCCATCGGTGAGTCCAGTATTCTGGTATTTCCATAGGTCATTATACTCTGGTATATCCATTGGTGAGTATACTCAGGTTTCTGGTATATCCATAGGTAAGTTTACTCAGGTTTCTGGTATATCCATAGGTAAGTTTACTCATGTTTCTGGTATATCCATTGGTGAGTATACTCAGTTTTCTGGTATATCCATTGGTGAGTATACTCAGGTTTCTGGTATATGCATTGGTGAGTATACTCAGGTTTCTGATATATCCATTGGTGATTATACTCAGGTTTCTGGTATATCCATCAATGAGTATACTAAGGTTTCTGGTATATCCATAGGTGAGTATACTAAGGTTTCTGGTATATCTATCAATAAGTATACTTAAGTTTCCGGTATATCCATAGGTGACTATACTCAGGTTTCTGGCATATCCATAGTTGAGTATATCAGGTTTCTGGTATATCCATAGGTGTGTATACTCAGGTATCTGGTATATCCATCGATGAGTATACTAAAGTTTCTGGTATATGCATTGGTGATTATACTCATGTTTCTGGCATATCCATTGTTGAGTATATCAGGTTTCTGGTATATCCATAGGTGTGTTTACTCATGTCTCTGGTTTATCCATAGGTAAGTCTAATCAAGTTGCTGCTAGGTCAGTTGTATCCAAAAATGTTGGTGCTGATTGGTCATAAACACTCAAAGGGTTGTTTCCAATTGGGCAGTAAGATCCAAAGAGTTGGTCTTGATTGGTCAATAGGACTAAAAGAGTTATTGCTGATTGGTAAATAATATTCAAATAGTTGGTTCTGATTGGTCGATAACACCAAAAAAGTTGGTACTGATTGGTCAATAGGAAAATAAGACTCAAAATAGTTGGTGCTGATTAGTCAATAACACCCAAAGAATTGGTACTGACCGGTCAATACTATTTGTTTAATATTAGTTGCTTTATTTAAGTACTTAAGATTCTTCTCCTCTGTAGTTCATGAACCCACTCCTGACTAGTAGTTAATTTCTGTCACATACACTTCTAGTGATAAGCTCACTGTCAGATATATTGACAATATTCATTGTTTGAAAAAAACTAATCTTAAAAATAGTTATGTTCTTGGCATTTGAAGCTGTCAAAGTAAGGCTTGCTAAGCTACAATCTAATAAAAATCAGATGTCTAAAATGTTTTGTTTGTCACTTTATTGAGATCTAACGCAATCACCCCGATCGGTTTCTTAAATTGACCAATCACAGAGCCACTTCTCAATTCTGGTTTGTAAAAGCTGAAGATTTCCGCCAAGTTTCTGGACCGCCTATTTACTTCATGACCACACAGATACATGAACGCGCAATTATTAAACACTACTCATATAATAAAATTTGATTGGAATTGCATCTTCCCTTGTTTACATGTGACTTATAACATCAACACAGAAGAAAATCAGTCAACTTGGGCTTTTGGTGTTTACCATAGCTGCATGTTGTCTGTTTTTATTGGACCACTGAAACTGACCTTTTGTGCACCCCAGTGAGCCATTGAGTAGAGTCATTGAGTAGAGTCATTGAGTTAAATCTCAATATAGCAACAAACAAAACACGAGGAGCGCTTTCGAGATCTGATTTTAATTAGATTGGCTGAGCTAAAAATAATAAAACAATACCTGTTTATTCCTATATGTTCTGAGAATATTATGTTGTGTCAATTTTCACTTTCTACACCACCCCAAAATGATTTCATTGTTTTCACATTTGGGAGCTGTCACGCTCTGTTCAGAGCGAATGTTCACTACATAGACTAGGATAGTTTCTGTCACTGATTAAGACAGACTGGTATTTTTGATTGTTGAATAAAAGTATTGATATAATTTGATTGGTTGATGTTTCAGTAAAGCTAGCCAATCAGATGTACAACAGATCAGTGAGCATCATTCTATTGGTTCAGGGTTACATAGCTACACTGCTGCTGTTTGCTGGGGTATATACTGCCACATTCAGATTAGATGTAAGTACACTGTCTCATGTATTAAATCATGTCTGGTGAAGCGTACAGAGATTGGTTTTTCTGTCAGGCGGTCCATGCTTGCGTCCAACATATCTTGTCTTGGCCATAACTCAGTAACTATGTAGTATGCCACTTACACATAACATTCTTCTCCACATGCAGATGTGCAACATGAAATTTTGTCCACTAATTTGTGCAAATTTCTTCTTAAATCCTGCAAATTAGCTGTCTTGCGTTCAACATATCTTGTTCGGACCATAGTTCAGTTACCATTCAACATGTGACTTTAAAATTTCATAGAACATGATTCACAATATGGACATGTGCAACCTAAAACTTTCACCACAAATTTATGCAAATTTCAACCTAAATTATGCAAATTAGCTGTCTGTCATCCAACATATCTTGTCTAGACCATTACTCAGTTACTATTCAACGTATGGCTTTGAAACATTCATACAACATCAGGCCTTATTTTTTCAAAATTGTACATAACCGATCTACCGTGAATTTTAACCCACGTAACCTCTCATTCGGTTATGTGAAACGAATTTGCACGAACGATCGTTCTCGTGAATAGGTTACGCTAAATATGCTTCCATGTTTCCAGTCTTTACAGACAGTCAGTTTTCAATGTGTAAATAATGCATGCCTATCTCCAACATTTAACTCTAAATGTTGTTAGACATATAGACATATGGCACTCATGTCTATATTTAGCTTCTGAAATTTACATCCTTTGTTATGCTGACTGTTTTAAATTGCCTCAGTGGGA
>JAVFBW010195530.1:0-10134 GCA_034783835.1 Mopalia ciliata
GAGATATGTTTCTACTAGAACAGATAAGTGCTATAAAGCCATCATTGAGATATGTTTTCACTAGAACAGATAAGTGGCATAAAGCCATCATGGAGATATGTTTCTACTAGAACAGATAAGTGCTATAAAGCCATCATTGAGATATGTTTCCACTAGAACAGATATGTGGTATAAAGCCATCATTGAGATATGTTTCTACTAGAACAGATAAGTGCTATAAAGCCATCATTGAGATATGTTTTCACTAGAACAGATAAGTGGTATAAAGCCATCATTGAGATATGTTTCCACTAGAACAGATAAGTGGTATGAAGCCCATAACTAGTCCCTAAATATCATGTGACCAGGTTAACTGACAATTATTGTAATTTGAAGAAGCTGGGAATCACAAGGTTATGTTTTTGCTATATTCTGCGAGATAAATAAGGTCACTTCTAATAATAACAGTCAAACACAACTACTTAACCTAATGATTTATTATAAATTGACAAGTAATTTAAAAAGGTGATTTGAATTTTTCACTTAAATAAGACATGGCATTGAGAAAACCGCCCTGTGCCCATAATAATCTCTGTCTTACCTGACTGCGAGTAGAGAATGTCAAATCCTCTGGCTGTAAGAGACGCATCAGATACAAAACGTATCCACAGCATATTACTCGGAGACATTATTGGTTCTGGGTAAGACGTATTACCACAGTAATGGCCATACAAAGCTCCATTTTCATCAATTCCTGCGATAATAAAATTATAAGCATACTATAAAAAAAGCCCCTTTTAAGGAATTCAAACAACATTTGTTAACATAACATGCAAATCTTGACAAATAAAAGTGCACCAAAACAATGATGAGATTTTATATATTTAAGTTACTAAATATGACTGTCAATTATACTTCATAGGTTT
This sequence comes from Mopalia ciliata, assembly GCA_034783835.1. Lineage (NCBI taxonomy): Eukaryota > Metazoa > Mollusca > Polyplacophora > Chitonida > Mopaliidae > Mopalia > Mopalia ciliata. The sequence goes on from JAVFBW010195530.1 coordinate 906, forward strand.
TTACATTTTTTAGTTCCCTTATATCAAATATTTCTAGTTTGAATTTAACCACACTGTAACCCTTAAACCTCTGACAAATGTTTTTCTAAGAAAAAGTGAAAAAGTAACTTCTATAAGTTGGGACACTTAAATTTTGGGACAGGCCAAAGAAATAAGATGTAAGACCCCCTGCGGTAAAGCCTATTTCTCTGTCCCAACTGCTAGAAGTTATAAGGTACCTTCTCTAATCTCCAGGAAATCGTAAAGACAGTTGGAATGAGGTTCCAGTTGGAATTCCTGAAATCGTAGAGCAATGGAGGAGTTGACAGGGTTATTGTTCTGTAATATCCACACACACTGTTGATTATGAGAGTAGTTTCCATTTTCATAACCAGGGGAGGTAATATTCCCAGAACCAACTGGTAGCACAGCTCCACAAACTGAAATGGTAATAAAATTAAAAACGTGTTTACTTCTGAAACAAATTTGTACATATATTGCTGACACCAATTTCATATTGAAGATCTCATAGTAAGAAATCACAAGAACTTATCAAAGACTACAACATGTTATATATACATAGTATACATTTTGAATAACTAAATGGAGACAAATGTGCTAGCCCCACCCAAGATATATATCACAACAACATATATATATAAATATATATGTATAAGTATTTAGAACTATGGCATCAGGAGATGCCCACCCAACCACCAGTTTGTTGATAAAAAAATCTTCATATCACAATCTGGTATCATTTGGAGGCCACAATCTTTCTGGCACTGAGATCCATGCAATCATTATTAGTATGGTAGTTAGGACACAAGTATAATAATCAAAGAGCCCACCTGTATGTAGAGCATCTGGGTTTCACAACAGTTTGATTGTTTGATTGAGGTTGAATTTAATTATATTATCCAGGGCTAAGAAAAGACAGCATTGCTAATTTTCAAACAAAAATCTAAGCCTTTGTTTGTTTGTGTGATTAATAAAAAAACACAAAACCTCCAGTCAGTATTTACCTGATTCCTGATTGGAGGTGTAGGTGGCAGAAAAACCTCCACTACTTATAGAGCCATCTGTTGTGAGTCTCACTAACATCGTATTACCACTTGATTCCACCTGAGTGCTGGAATCACCACACAGTCGGGCAATACGGGGAGAATTACTTAGTACACCATTATATACCTGGAAGGATAAACTCAGTTGTGTAACAAATATTTTATGGAGCTCACAAGTTACCTTAATAGGAAAGAAAAAATTCCTATTAATGATGTAATTCAGAATTGATAATAAGATGTTGTTTTGTGTGGTGGGATGAAAATAAAACAACATAAAAACTATAGCACAAGCAAACACAGCCCCCCCAAGATACACTATGATAACAAACCAAAACTTTACTATAATGTGAACTTTTCACCTGTTGGAAACATGTTTTTAAAGCCTGTTTTGTCAGATGAAAATACATTTTTATTTTTAATTGAAAAAAAATTTAACCCAAAAGACATGCAAATTAGCTTTGCATAAAAAGGAATCAAATGAACATATAAAAAACTTAATGTTATGTAAGAAAGTTATCTTTCTTGTAAACTTATTAAAAGTTTATTAAACTCTTCATGTGAAGCACTTAAGTCAAATGTCTAAAGTGTTAATAGAGAGAACAGGCATAACCCCTGTGAGTTGCCCACAAGACTTACATCCAAACGATCCCATCGACAAGTTGAGGATGCTTCTAAACTGAAAGCATTAAAGGTCAAGGTCACACGTCGTCCTGGTTGTACTCGTATACGCCAAACACAGACCCGAGAGTGAGCATATATCCCTGGGTAGTTAGGTGATGTGAAGGTACCAGTGGGTGTTGTTAAGTCGCCTCCACATTCTATGACCCAAACAAATTTTTATTTTACAATTTACATCATATTACGATTTACATATACAGATAAATCTGACAATGGTGATTTAAAAATGGGTTTTACTGATTTGGCTTTGAAAGAAAGAGGTGAGAAACTAAAAGCTTTGACATGTTACATTGTGGGCTAAATGCAAAATGTACTCCTGGATAAAGGTTACGGCTCATCATTGTATACTAGTTATGTTAGTCTGTAAAAGAACAGAATGAGGACAGAGTTATAAGTACCTTCTACACTGGCCTGGAAGTTCAGTTTGAATCCAGTTGTAGTCACACTGTCATCTGTTTTAAAATGAACGTAGGCAAAGCTGTCGGATGTATCCACAGAACTTGGCAGAGTTGATCCACATGACGGGGGAAGAACTGCATGGCCTAATCACAGCATGAAGAAAGATTAGATTCACAGTAATACATTTTTTTAAATTTGTTTTTAACTACCTAAATTTAACGTTAAACAGTTACTATCTTCAAAATGAATGCTTTTTTCTGTATTGCTTTTTTCCTCAAAATTTTAGTATGAGCCAAGTGAGAGGCTTTTTAAATTCCAAATTTTAATGTGAGCCAAAAAATAAATGTTTTATAGAAAATTATGCTGAAGACTTGTGAATCACTGTCACAAAAGTTTCCGAGGTAGATGGGATAATGTTGGAAAGTGACATACCAGTTGTGTTAAACTCTCGTATTTCCAGAAAGTCGTTCCTTGAACAGTTAGAGGAAGACTGAAGGTTAAACGCTTCAAATGTAAAGGTCAAATAATGTCCATCAGGTGCGTTGACTATCCAGATACATTCAGCATTGCTGTCGTAAGATGAAGGGTAGTTTGGACTCATAATGGAACCACTATCTCCATTAATAGTGCCTCCACACGTTGCTACAGTCAAATATAAAGTACAAAGTTAGTAATGAATTATATAGAATTATATTTTTAAAAAGTATCAAAATGTAAAAACAGACTCTTACACACAAAAAAATTAATTGCAGCTCAATTTCATAGAGATACATGTATATACTTTTAAACATGGACTGACAGCGTATTTCTTTACTTATGCAATACAGTTTCAATTAGTACATACATGTAAATGTCAATTCGAATACAAGCTTATTGATAAACGTACATGTTAATAAATACGATAACTACTAAATTTCGATGAAAAATTAACCAAGTACCTATTTTGTATGTGGCCTTAAATCCAGCATGGGAGGCACTGCCGTCCGTTCTGAAGCGAACATACATGACATTTCCGTTGGAGTGAATACTTCCTGGAGCCCTCCTTCCACAGTATGAGCCAATTAGACGGGCAGTTTCTGTGCCACCGTCACGAATCTGAATGTAATCCCACCTGCAGCTATTCACAAACAAAAAATAAACCAATAGTTATCAAATCCCTGCTGATATAGGGACCTGTAATTCAAAAAGATAGAATGACTATATTGAAATCATACTGCTTCGTATGTGAAAGCCCCAAAAAAACATTTATAATTTATATACAAATGAAACATCAAATTTTCTTCACACATAAAAGTGATATTTCTTAACAGTGTAATAACACATGTTGTTATTACTCTCTGAACTTTAACGGTACCCTGTCTGGATTAAAATATATGGTTAGATTAAAATGAAGTTTGAATCATTGTGGTCTATTGTGTTCAGGAGTGGACAGACCCATTTTAACATTAAATTGCTATGATCACATCTGATTAAGGAATTTGTTGTGGTAATAGTGGATATAAATATTAAAAAGAATATTACACAGGGATGTTTAAATACAATAAATGTTGTTCTCATGAATGGTGGAAAGAATAACCCAATTGATGCTTCGAGTCTTGTGAGAAAACTCTTTAAACTATTCACTGGCGCAATATTTATGGTAATCAAACCTCACTGTGTAATATCCTCTATTTCATACCTGGGGTGGGGCTCAATGTAAAAGTTTGAGTCAAAATCGATCTGGATGGACTCTGATGCAGGGGCAGTGATTACCCAAATGCAGTCTACATTGGGAGGGTAGTTATTGGGGCGATTCGGAGAGGTAAATATACTACTGGTGATAGTGTTTGTCAGGGTTAGACTTCCCCCACATGCCACCTCCACTTCACTCCATGTCAAAGAGAACCCTGGGAAGACTTGAGAGCTATCAGATATAAAACTGACGTATAAAGAGTTACTAGCAGTCTCTGACACTGTGGGACCGCTACTTCCACAAAGTCGACCATCATTGGTATCTACCACTGGAGGGGAATTCATGTTGTTACCATTCAACAGCTAAAACAAATAAATAAATTTTGAATGTCACCAAAATTCAAAATTCAACAAAAAACATTGCTTCCACAAGTCTTGGGATGGCAATCAATTCTAATGGAACCTTAACCCTCAACACATTTCAGTTTATTTCATTCAATTTAATTTAACTAACAGTGAAAATGACAGAGTGCCCGTAAACTAGAATAAGAATGTTCGGATTCACCAAAATTTAATAATTTTCACAAACTGTTGACATAGCATGTTAAATATAAGTATTGTGTAGCTTTTTAAAGAATGTACCTGTAATTACTTATTACTTGTAATTGTCAAAATCTGAAATCCCTTACCATCACATAATCCTTATCACAGGCAGGTGAGGTTTGTATATTAAACGAGTTAAAGACCGCTTGTATGGTTCTTCCGTTTGTTACAGTGATTACCCATGTGCAGTTCAAGCTGTTACCATAGTTGTTGGGGAAATTGGGTGAATGGACTTCCCCTGTTGGTGTGTTTCTTATTGTACCACCACAAACTAAAAAGATAATAATAATGCTATAATTATAAGTAAAAGATATGGAATATCTGCATGAGTGACACAATGTCATAACAGCCTTTTAAGTAGATCTTCAATGTGACACAATTCCTTCAAAGTTTGTCATTATGAATATGAACTAAAGACTAAGATGGCTCTCTGCATTTTATTGGACTCAGATGTAAGAAAAATATATAAAATAAATAAATAAATAAACATTATATATTATATTATCTTAAATTGCAAATGACACTTGAATGTTACAAATAATAAATATTTTGTAGAAACCGAAAATATTAAATAAAAAGATTTAGTACCGTTATTTTTTCAAGTCTTAAGTCTGAAAATGCAAATATACAATTTATGTACCTGATTTGTAGTCAAGTGAGAACCCTTTGCGGACAACAGATGAATCAGTTGTAAAGGTGAGGGCCATTCTGTTACCACTGACAATGACTGGGTCATCGTTTCCTTCACGACCACAGAACTCACCTACCATTCGTCCCAGAAATGTCCCAGAGCTGAACATTGCTGTTAGAAATAAATGTTCACAATAAAATATATATTTAAAATAGAGAATCTATATGTAAGTGTTTCTAACTAAAAACTACACATGTAGTATATACAATTATTTTTCAATAATATGATTAATCTTATTGAGTATTTCAGGACAAAGGCCATACTATTCTCTTTGTTAACCCCAACATACAACTAACTAGTTGAGCACACAACTGATATGACCAAATATTGCAGAAGGTAAAGATCACTAGAAAGACACACAAAGTTTACTGCTACATCCCTATATTTTGCAATTATTATACTTTGCAATTTTAATTGAAATGATATTTCTACAATGAATGCTCGTGCAAAATGGAACACACTGATGTCAGCTGTGTGGATAACATTTTAATCTAATGTTTCTGGCAATGCTCACTGAGAACTGTGCCAATTTGTTCTTTGTATGTAGGAACTAAAGGTGAAAGGTCAGGGTAATAGATACAGCCTAATAGTTGAATAGCTAGTCTAGCTTACCTAATATTATTGACTACATTTAGTGATAGCCCACACAGACTGATTCACATTTAAGGGATAAAGCCGGTGTATTATGTAGGCCTACCATCACCAAGAATCACTATTGTGCAATGAAGTCACCCAACAAAGGCTAAGCACCACTTTGATCAACAAGTCCTGTTAGCACATCCATTCCATAGTCAAAAAAGTTTTGCAACACATTTTCTGGTTGCAAGATCTCACAAACAGTTATAAATTTAAGTTGTCAATTTAAAGAAAAAAAAAAAAAAAACAAACAAATATTGTTGATAAAATAAAAAAATATTATACAAGCTTATCTTTTTGTTATTTTTAATTTGAGTATCATTTTGAGCTTACCATCATAGACTTTAAGGACGTCATAATTACAGCTACGATGTGATTCCAGGTTGATGTCTGTGATATTCAACCAAATTCGGTGACCAGGTTCCGCTGATATTTGCCAGGTACAATCAAGGCGATTTCGGTAGTTGTTAGGATAACCAGGGGAGGTCAATACGCTTACATTGTGTTGTGCTACAAGTTCACCACCACAGCCAGGCACTAAACGTCAAAACAAAATTTGTTATAATTGAAGATAAATAGTAAAGATACTACTTTCCTCCAATGCATTGCAATTTCTTTTTTTTACAACGCATGTAGCTGGTAGCTTGTTAAAAAAGGAACATTTATTTTTGACAAGACATTTCTTCTGATATTTGTAACTATTTTAGCCTATTTGATTTAAAAAAAAAAAAAACCTCATCTTTATGCTTTAGATGTTCACTTTTAACTTTTTTTACTGCAAACAGATTTTAAAGCATTTTTAAAAGAAAATATCAAACAATCACTGTTGAAGTATAATTTGTGACATTTTAACAAGAAATAAAACATAAAAAAAGAAGAAAAGAGAAAGCTTGAGCTCACATCCTGTGGTTGATGGACCCACTGTTGTAGTGCCAATCGGTACTTCAGATGTTCTGGTCCAGTTAAAGAGGAACCCGGACCCTGCACTCGAGAAGTCAGATCGGAATTCAACTCGTAACTGATTCGTTGTACTAATAAATGGGTCAGGTACTTCAGTTCCACAGAAACTATTCAAAATGGGGCTGGTTGCATCTCCACCATTGCGGAACTGTAAATTCATGTAGGTCAAACTGAATAGATGCATACAGCAAAGAACATCTTAGTATGGATAGAATGAATAGATTTAGTTAATCGTATTAAGCCAGACAAAGGCCACACTTATTGTAATTAAATTGTATACCACATCTTCATGCACAAGATTGTCAATATTTGAAGAATTAAAAATCCTCAAAAGGTTACTATCTGCAGAAATCGATGTGTTGAAAAGAAGTTTCTGTCTTTGTACAAAGCTGTTCTTACAGTTTCATAGGTTATATGCATTACTGTTTCCCAGACTACCATACACACCAGAAACAATGCTTTAAATGTGACATGCAAGGCGCTATGACAATTTCATTCAAAATCTGTCCTTGAGAAGGGAGGAAAACAGACATTATACATTGTGTGTACAGTAAGGGTCAATCACATTAGATTAAATGGGTATCCCATTTGTTTGTTTTGTTTTTGGGGTTTTTTTTTGCGTAGTTCTCTTTTAACAGCAATTTCCCTAAATTAAATTATGAAAATTAGACTTTCTGCATTAAAAGATGAATAATTTTTTAAAAAGTAAGCTGAATTTAACAAAAAAAATAGATTATTATGTCACTAGTAAGCAGGCCGAATTTTATGGGTGTTTTTCTCAAAGGGTTTTCGAGAAAACAGAAAAGTTTTGTAAATTTAAACCAAAAAAGATTTGGGCAAACACCATCAAACTATAGACTTGCAAAGAACTGAATCAAAAATTTTCAAGCTTAAAAATAACTCATGCTGTCTGAGGTACATAGACAAATTTCTGTTCTAGAAGTATAATGTCACTTCTGAATTGAAGAATTTATGTTTCCATGTGCACAGTTCCAAATGTGAAACAGTTAAATGCCTTTCAAAATGTATATAGAAAATAGCAAGATACAATCAGCAATCTTTCAGAGAGTATTATCTAAAAAAATAAAATAAAATAAATATATTCAATTTCAATTATTTTCTTTGAATAAATGGAGCGATATATAAATAAGTCAATATATATTCTGATTGATTCTTTTTGAGAAATGTTAAATACTAATTTAATAATACCAATCCATCAAATTGCTGCCGATTGCAAGTTTTTTTAATAAGTAATCTTACCCTGATATAATCATAGACACAATTAAAAGATCCTTCCATGTCTAACATCAAGAATGTAACCCGGATTCGTGATCCAACAGCAACCGTTATGGTCCAGGCATAGTTGGTGTTGTGTGGGTATTGATGGGGGTAGAGGGGGGATGCAATTTGTCCTGAAGTACCAGTTACATCTCCACCATACACTTATAAAAGAAATAGAGAGCACTCAGCATGGGGGCTAGAGTAAAGCTCACAATATAACCAGGTCAGACTTCAAGTTTTCATGTACTTTGTAGTCAAGAACTTTGTATATTGGCTTTTACCAACAAAAAAATACAATTTCTTAGTTTTAAAGCTAAGTTTGTTACAATTTAAACAAACAGTGTAGAAGAGAAACTGACCACTTGGAAGTTGTGTATTTGAACACAGAATTTGTAGTTACCAATATTGAACAATAGAAGTTTGTCATTGGAACAAATTAACAATTTTCAGTATCTTGATTTGTGGAGTTGAACAGAAATACTAAATCTACATGCATGTTGTCCAAAATGAAGACTGCAGGGTAAACTAACATACCTGTATTGTACTGAGCCATAAACCCTACACCTGTTGAAGAGGAGTCCGATCTGAATTTAAGCCATACTCCATTAAGTGCTGTGATATTTGATGGTAAATCGTCCCCACAATATTCACCGACAAGTCGTCCAGACACACTACCTTCCCTCACCTCCAAATAGTCATAGTTGCAGCTGGGGTGATTCTCAAGTTCAAATATACTGATAGCCGAAAAGAAAATGTAATAATTAGATTACAGGAGTGATGAATTAATGTAAAATATATGTACACAAAAACTGACAAACCAATCAGCTGCTATTTATACAATTCATCTGATTATAGCTGCTGACAAACAAAGGCCATTTCATTGAGGGTTGCCAGAATATGGGTTACTTTCAAATATCCAATAAAAATTATATATGACAGAGTCAGTTAAACTGAGTCAACATTGAAGGACCAGAACATAAAGAAATGTCCTTGTCAATGCACCTCTTTGACTCAAGGTGTTCCAATATACCAGGCTTTTCATCAACTTTTGAAGTAAGAGGCTAGTTTGTAAAAGTAGGAGGCAGACATTTTTGCTGATCGAAGTGAGGCGATTTTGGCCTAGGCTGTGGGCCGCCTAGGCCCCGGAAGCTCTGAGGTTTCTAGAAGACTGGAGATGCATTCTGAGCGACTACAGAGCTAAAATGTTAGAATTCAATTTCAGATTTTAAAATGGTTAATTTCAATTTTTTTTAAATGATCACTTGGG
>JAVFBW010195541.1:0-10803 GCA_034783835.1 Mopalia ciliata
CAGTCATGGGAAGAACAGATATCTGAAACAGAAGCATCTGAAAAAACACAGAAAGTCGACGAACACAAATTGGTTGAAGCAACACTAGATGAAAAAGAAGAAGAATTTGAAGACTCCATACACGAGACAACAATGTTATCAGATACTGATGCTGTTACCTTAGGAAGTTGTGTTGAACAGTCATGGGAAGAACAGATATCTGAAACAGAAACATCTGAAAGAACACAGAAAGTCGATGAACACAAGCTGGTTGAATCAACCCTAGATGAAAAAGAAGAAGAATTTGAAGATGCCATACATGAGCCAACTAAGTCTTTAGATAGCGAAGCGTCAAATGAAGAACATTTCCTCACAACCGAAACGTCTGAAATAACACAGAATGTAGAGGAAAGCCAATTGGTTGAAGAAATATTTGATGCAAATGAAAAAGAATTCGAAGATGCCATACATGAGCCAACAAAGTCTTCAGATAATGAAGGTGTGGCTTCGGAGATTTCTACTGAAGACACACCTGACAAGCATGTCACAGAAAAATTTGAAGTAACACAGAAAGAAGAGGGAAGTGAATTGGTTGAAGACAAACTTGAAGGTGAAGATGCCATACATGAACCAATTAAGTCATTAGATAATGAAGTTGTGTTATTTGAAGAACCTATTACGCAAACAATAACCTCTGACATAAAACATCAAGAAGAGGATGACCAAGTGGTTGAAGAAATTTCCGATATAAATGAGGTAGAATTTGAAGAATCCATGCTTGAACCAGCTATGGATATTGAAGCTCTAACATTGGATAATCCTGTTGGAGACACTTCTGAAGAAACTTCTTCAAAAACACAAAAAGAGGAGGAAGCTAAATATAAAGATACCATAAATCAACCAGCCACACCAGATACTGAAGTTGTGCCTTTGGAGATTTCTGCTGAAGATTCAACTAAGGAACATACCCAAGGAATAGAAACTGAAGTACATATCTCAGGAACAGAAACATTTGAAATAAAACAGAAAGTAGTGGCAAGCCATTTTGTTGACGAAACACCAGATGTAAACGAAGATGAATTTGAAGATCCCCTTCGGGAGTCAATTAAGTTTTCAGACAATGAAGTTGAGCGTTTGGAGTGTCCAACTAAAAACTTGTCTGAAGAACATATCTCCAAAATAGAGACATCTGAAATAACACAGAAAGAAGAAGAAATTCAATTGATTAAAGAAACACCAGAAGCTACACAAGAGGAATTCGCAGATGGCATAGAAACACCAGCATCTGTTCAAGAATCACTTGATGAAATTATTCCTGTTGCAGAAACAACTGAAATATCAGTAAGTGGAGACGAAAGCCAACGTGATGAAAAACAAAATTATGTCATTCGAGAAGAATGTGAAGATGACAAACGTACACAAAAGAAGACTTTAGATAAGGAATTGGTGCCTTTGGAAAGGTCTGTTGAAGAATCATCAGAAGACAATGTCCCAGGAACAGAAACATCTGAAAAAACAACAAGCGAAGAAGAAATTCAACTTGATGAAGAACAAAATGATGTGAATCAAGAAGCTTTAGGAGAGGCCACTCCCGAATCAGATACTTCTTTGATCAATGATGTTGAAACTTTTGAGAATTCGGCTGTTGACTCCTCTGAAGAACATTTCCTCAAAACAGGAACATCTGAAGTAACAAGAATAGAAGAGGATACCCAATTTGTTGAAGAAACGTCAGATGCAAACCAAGAAGACTTTAATGACCCTATTGGTTATCCACTGGAGTCTTTACGCAATGAAGTTGTACCACTTGAGAGTTTTGCTGAAGAATTATCCGAGGAACATATTTCTACAACAGAAACATCCAAATTAATTGGAAAAGAAAATGAAATTAAATGGGCAATCCATGGTGAATTTGAAGATGTCATGCAGACAACACCTGTGCATTTAGGTACAGAAGATGTGTCCTGTTTGAGCTTTGTTGAAGAATCCTCAGAAGAAAATATTCCTGCACCAGAAACAATTGAAATAGAGATGAGGGAAGAAGAAAATGCAGATACACCCCAAGAAGAATTTGTGGATGTGTTACTGATGTCAGATAGAGTATATCAAGAAACAGCTGAAACACTTACTGATGGGTCTTCATGCATTGAAACCTTACCTACAGAAGCAACTGAGTCATTACCTACAGACCTGCCTCATCAACAAGCCATGGCTACTGAACATCAAGATCAGTTTACAAGAACTGATGCACCATCAACATTGGATCAAGATTCAGACAAGGTCTACAAGTCTGAACCCGTTGCTGATTATCTTTGTAGCGAAACAAACACAATATCTTTAGAAGTTGAAAACAGTACTTCAAATATTACATCTGAAGACGTTGTCCAGTCCATGTCTGATATTCATGAACACATGGGAAGAGAATTGAATGAAAGTCAGGTAGCTTCACAGTTATTACTGGAAGAGACTGCAGAAGCACGTTCATCAGAAATGGTAATTGCCAGCCAAGAAACTATTGATATATTGCTAACAACTGAAGATGGAGCTTTTACATCTGAATCTACTATCGAGAACTCTGTATCAGAAAACATTGACAACACCCAAGAGCCACAAGATACACCATCAGTGATAGTCCAATCCTCTGAATCTTTGAATACTGATCAGTCTACAGCTGGTGTGACCATTGAGAATGAAACAGTCCCAGAGGAGCCAGATACTGCACAAAGCATAGAAACTTTAAACAACTTTCAAGACACAAAGGAAGGAATTCTTGAAGTCGATGAACCTTACATGCCTATGGATTACGATACTGCAGAATCTTCCAGCAGTGATGACGATGATTTCGAAGAATTAGAACCATCACAGATTGACCTTGGCTTTTCTACTACAAATGATATAATTAAATCCCAGCTAACTGAAATAGACAATGACGGCACAGATCCAGATAGAAGAGCAGCCACTAATGTATCAGATAGTGAATCCATTGACACAGAAGGTCCTGTCGAATATCCTACTGAAGTGCTGTGTCCAAGTGAAAGTTTAGACAGTGATAACTTGTCTGTTTCAACTGCAGAAGCCGTGGTAACAGTTATTGCCAAAGACAAAATAGCCTATTCTACTGATGCACAGCCCAACAATCAGAAGGAAATGAATATGACCGAAACTATAGAAGAAAGCAAAGTTCCAGAGGAACCCCTTCTTCTACAAGACACTGAGGATTTCATACAAGCTGTGTCAGAAATTGAATCAAAATATGAAGAAACAGACATATCAAAGTCCCTGATGGTTAATGAGAATGACGAAATACAGACAAGCGTTGTTCTTTCTGCAGAAGATCAGATCTGGAACGCTCCTCTTGAAAAAATTTCTATTTCTAATGAAACGGAACTTGATAAGTCAGCTACAAGTGAAGTTGGCGAGGAAACTGAAGAAATTGTTGAAAACGAGGCTCATACAAAGCTTGAAAGTACAGAAACCATTTCTGAAGTAGAGGAAATAGGAGAGCCGTTTATGCCGATGGATTACGACACTGCCGATTCAGGTTCAGAAGATGAATATGATTTTGAGGAAGAAAACAGGAAAAAAGAAGTGGAGGGAGCATGCGCTGCTATGCCCGGTGATTATGACTCCACTAACTCTGCAGAAGAAGATGATGTGGAACTCTGGGATAACATTCCGCACAAGGCACAAAACAACTATGATGATGATTACAGCACCTCAGGAAGTGAAGGAGAGTATGATTTTGTGTCTGCAGCGAAGAACTTTGAAGAATCTAGTAAATCCGGAAAATATACAGTCTGCGTGTATGGCATGAAAACAGAAAGTGACAAATTTGAATCTCAATTTGAAAAAGATGTTGATAATATCGAAGGTCAGTCTGATGATGGATCTTTTTACGAAAATTTGACTGATGAAGTAATTCGTCAGTTCCCAGTTGATTCAGAAACCGACTCAACATATGACAACCTTCCCGGGAGCAGAACACCCGAGGCGGCCGACAATGATCTACAGGATGCAACTGAGAACACAAACCTTTTGGAATCGGTAAACACAGGCTGGATTGATGCAGTTTCAATTCCTGTCCCCCAATTACCTCCCAGAGAAGAGCAATCTACACCTATTGCAGGTGACGAAAGAGAAATTCTACGATTATTACAAAGTGTTGTCAATGCTGTCGTCGGAGCTAAAGCTGCTGTGGGTGGTATGCTTAATTCCGATGATCGAGGCACACAAGATGCGTTAACAGAAGAAGAATTGCGCATAACATTGGCCGAAGCTGACAGCACACAAAGACATGTTGAAAAACTAATTGATGATGTTAGAGCAAGTTTAATGCAAGCTCAGATAGACTCTTGCGAATTCGATGTATGGAGAGGGGACGAAAGCACTATGGAGGTCGTCTCCGGTCGGGAATTTACTCCACAACCTTCTGAACAGGCCACTGTTACTGAAGTTGCCCTTCAAGAGGGATTAGTTTCATCAGATAACAAAATACAGTTAGGAGCGGAGATGGTAGACGATTCTCTCTTAAATAATGATGGAATGGACTCTGAAATATCTGTCAATGAAGAAGGTTCCTTCAGTAGCGTCAACCTAACCGAAGACATGGACCAAGCCAAAGATGTGGAGCATTTGGCAAACATGGAAGATAATACCGAGGAAAGTGTTAACACAACAGACGAATTGTCAACTTCTCTCGTTTCATCAACTGAAGATCGCCATCTTCTAGACAAAAGTCGAGATGCAAAAACAGAGGACGAGGAATATTTTATGGGCTCATCACTCGAATACATCGGCCTTAATCCAGAATTGATTCCGAATGAATCAGAAACCTGCCCAGATGACGAGAAAGAACTCACAACAGATGATAGTGAAGAAACTATGGTTACACAATCAACAGAGATCATTGATAATTTCACAACTTATTTTGGTAAAGATATCGAAGAAACATGCACTTCTGGTGAACAAGTCGACGATTCAGAGTTAACTGCTGTCTCTATTACTGATAAGATCGAAACATCCAAAGTCATTATGCCAGAGAATCTACATGAACCTGGAACAGGAACTAAGTCAATGGATGACATAAATATATCAGTTCAAAATAAGATGTTCCAGGCTTTTAAAGAATTTGCCTATGAATCTCCTAAATCAACAATCGATAGTGACATCCCAGATTGGCTTGACAATAATCATCCGTCAGCAGAAGAGAGGAGGATGCAATCTGACTCTAAACAACAAAATATTGAATCCGATGATCTTTCAATAGACAGGAGACTCCTCGACTCAGACGCTAACATCACACTCAGTGAAGATGTTTCTTCAACAGATAATCAAGGAGACAAAGACTCAAACCCATCCGAAATAGCTAAAGATAAACACAGATTGCCAGATTGGCTTGATTCAGATATGTCTAGTAGTGAGGAAAAGAGAATGCAAACGGATGCAGCAAACAAAAAAGCATCCAAAGACCCATTCTCGATCAATGCACAATCTCTTAGTTTTGGGTTACTTCAATCCAATTCTGAGATTTTAGATGAACGGTCACAACAGCCGGAGTTTGTATCAGATGATGAAGCAAACTTTGTGTCTTCTGAGGAAAGAAGAATGCAGTCTGATACTGTCAACGATTTCTCAGTCCAAGGTACCCATTTCAAAACACCTGGCATATCCGAAGACGCCAACAAACTTTTCCAAACTGTATGTGGAGAAGAGAAAGCGATAGAAGAGGACATCAAAAGCCATGAAGACCATCAACACAATACTGATTCATTTGTTGAAGAAGTTTTATCACAAACAGAAGGCGCAAGTAAAAGTGTTATGTCTGAAGAATCAACCATGTTTGAAGACACCAACACTGCTACAGACGTTCTAACTGACGACAACGTCACAAATATAAACGATGAGGATGCTAACCCAGAAGACAAAATGTCACGGTCGGATGTACCAGACTGGCTCGATTCTGCTCACCCATCTAGTGAGGAAAGGCGAATGCAAGCTGATGCACTACGTAGAAACGCAGAGAAGGAGGATTTCCAAATGGGAAACGAGAACCTTAGCTCACTTGAATTGCTCCAAACTGCTCAGGATGGCGATGAAGATGGTACATTATCAGCAGAGGAGAGACGTTTGCAGGCTGATGCTCTAACAATGAAACAATTAGAGAGGGATCCACTTGAATTACATTCATTAAGCGAAGAAAATAGAACTGGTTTGTTAGCATGTAAACCTGAAGTTGAATCTTCCACAGATGTCAAGTTGGAGGCTGACCACAGAGAACATGTAGATACAAGCATTGACAGTGAAGAAAGTAAAGAACAGAGTGTTCCCTCAGACGATGGAAAGGTACTTTCCGCCAGCGAGGAAAGAAGACTAGAAGGAAAGACTGTAGATGCCAAGGAAGACGATGAGGAGTATTTTATGGGGTCATCAATACAATTTATCAATCTATCTCATGACATGCATCCAGATTTTCAGACTGTCAGATCCCCAACTCATTCTGAAACAAGTCCAATGACTCAAGAGAAAATTGTTTTCACCACAAGTTCCTTCTCCCATGTCGATATCGATGATAACTCTGAGGATAACGAACCACCTCAAGTCACTGATCAAAATGGAAATCAAAATATTGTCATCGAAGAACATTTATTTACAGAAAATACACAACCATATACTTTGACATCCGATGAGAAAAACAAATCACAAGTCACAACACAAATAACATCTTTCGTCGAGGCTGTGCCTGAGCATAAACTTCTTTACAAAGTTATGACAGACTATATTGTTGATGATAGAAGACGTGGTAGTGGGAGCTCATCTTTACCAAGCAGCCTCACTACATCTGTCTGCGAAGAGAGTCAAGAACGGGATGTGGTCTCTGCAACATTTTCGCAAGTGAATGTCCCAGCCATAAACTATGTCGCCAGCTACGATTTGCCTGCTGATGGCTTACCAGATTGTGAAAGTATATGCACGGACAATGACAGTGTGTTCACAAACTCTCTAGAATCCGAGCTTGATAGACGGACATATACCAATATGCTAGTTCTGTCTTTACAAGATCAGGAAAATAGGCGGAAAGAAACCTCTGTAACAGAAACGGTTATCACTAAGGACCAAAATTTGACAGAATCAAGAGAATCCTCCGTAGAAAGAAGTGAAAGGTTCTTATCACATAGTGAGAGAGAAGTGTTCTCAACAAATATGCTGGTGTTCAAGCTGAATAAATGGAACTCAACTCAAATTCAACATCAACTTCCATTGCTTGAAAACCAGGATGATTCTGACAAATTCTCTATATCTGAGAGTGTACCTGATTTAGACGGCATAGACGAGGCAACCAGTTTGGTGTCAACGACAGCAGCCCGTGGCCTGGAACCGTCAATCATCTCTTCTGTTACGTTTGATATCAATAAGACAGAGATTACAGCAACATCATGCGAAACAAATCAACTTATAACTGAATATATTCCACAGACCGGTGCCATTATTGAAGATGTACCTACAAATCTTAACACATTCTCTACAGATTTACTAGAAACCAATGACATTGCAGCAAATCAACCAATTGAAATTTTGGACATATTGAATTGCTCTGATCAACCGATTACTCAAGAAATTTTGTTTGACAAGACGACAGTTGGACATGGCATGGTTTCAGAAATAGTTGAACAAAACACGCATGAAAAGATCATCAAAGACGATTATAATGTACGAGAAAAATTTGACGATTTGGAAAGTCAAGAAGATGCCTCAAGTATCACCACTGAAGAGAAAAGCCAACACCTGATAGAGAATCAGAAACAGATGAAAGTCAACAGCAGTGAAGCGGAGAAAGAGCAAGTGGAATTTAAAGAACACACTACGGATATCATCAATATAATTCAAGAACAATCCATTGGTAGTATAATTGAAGAGGAGGGGCAACTGGAAGAAGTAAGCGAAGACCAACTGCTACTTGAAAGTGCAGAAATGGAGATAGAAAATCCTGAATTTGACCTAAATATTGGAACTCGAATCGAAACTGTCGAAAATGTAAAAATGTTGACTCAGGATATTGGAGATGCTCAAGATATTTCCTTCGGTATAAATAGTTCAATGGAACTTGTGGAATCGTCAGACGAAAACATCACCGAAGTCAATAGAAATATCTCAAACATGAGTGATCAACTGGAAACTGATGAAAATGTAAAAGAGTCGTTGCAGATAAATGGGGAGCATGATATCTCAACCGACATGACAATGCCCACTGATCAGACTGTTTTGACAGCTAATGAAACTGTAGAAGTTCTGAATCCTTCCATGTCAAATGACAATGTACCAGACTATCTTCCAGCCATCGATCACATTGAACAGCATTTGGATTGCAAAGAGATTTCAATTAAAGAGACTAAGATAGCCGTAAAGAAGGGCAACTCACCGCCTATTGTAGAAGACTCACCAGAATATACAGAAAAAGAAAGTTCAGATGTCGAATTAGGTGACCCTGTAGAAGTTTTTCATAACATACAGGCAAATCCAGCTGAACAACTTGCATGTTTAACTGACAATCAGTACGAATCTGTCCCATCTCCTGATATCCAACAGCTTGAAGCACAGGAGTACCATCCAGTGGACAAATCTGAGGTAACTGAAAGTAGCTGTGAAATACCAGATTTCGTTGACTCAACAGGCAGTGACCAAAGTCAAGAACCAACCTATTTTGATGAGGATCATCCAATTAGCACTGTTACTCAAACCAAGATAGAAGAAAGGGCTACTGAACACAAAGAAGTTCTTGATGCATCTGATACCATCTCACTTCCGCTATCATCTGACAGAAATATAGAGGACACATATCCAAGTCTTCAAGCTATTGACCACATTGAAATGTTGCTAGATGAAAATGAACTTCCAGTTAAACATCCTCAGCATGTTATAAAGAAACAAAAGTCGTCCCAAATACTGAACGAAGATAGCTATTTAAACGCTGAAATAGACACATCCCCGGATGCGGTAGACGAACTAGAGGAACGGCTTGGTTCTCTCTCTGACAGCTCAACATCATCAGACATTGAAATGGAACCTTTGTCATCTACTGACAACATCGAAGACATTGAAGTAAACAATACAGATACATCAGTTATACAATCAACAAGCAGAGAAACAGAAGTTCAAGATTTATGTATAAAGGAAGACACAGTTGAAAAGCCAGCAACTCAATGGACCAATGAAATCACGGAAGATATCAGTGAAATGTCAGATAGCCAACATGTAAGTGAAATTGTAAGCACCACTGAAGAGCTCACACGGGACACTTGCTCACTGGCAAATGAAAATGAATCATATGAAACGGCCATATTTGAGGTATCACCCGATGTGGAGAGAAATGTATTGACTGAAGAGACAACTGATAATGACGAGCAGAAGCCGGAAGAACTTAAAGCAATTGATCATATTGAATTACATTTGACAGATGAAGAAAAGTTCAGTGATGCTCATCAAGTTCATGTTGAAAAACAAGAAGTTTCGAAACATGTCGACTATGACAAGTCTGACAAAAACGAAGCCGAACAGACTGAACAGACTGAAGGCACATCGCAGTTTTATGAGAAAGAGGAAGTTCACACACCTATCGAAATAGCTGACGACTCTGCGTCATCATCTTTGGGAATCACAACTGAAATAACCAGTCTGTCACAAAGAGGAGAAGAACAAAGTTTCCAAGCTGAGCTGGACCAGGATCAGATTGAACTGGAGCACAAAATTACTGGAACTGAAATAGCTGGTCATCCTGAATCTATGGAAACATTTGCCAATGATTTCTTAGGTGAAACCCTGGATTCGTTGGAAGGTGACAGTTACACAGCTTTGTTGAACTTACAGGACACCAGCTCGATTTGCGACACTACTGTACTTAGAGAAGATCTTCACATGGATTTACCTGATTTATCAGCCATTGATCATGTTGAGATCCACTTGACCAACCAGCATCAGGATCAACAGCTAACAGCTCATAGAGCACAAAATACACTCGATTATGAGATGCCCAGAATGGAACAAGCAGCACAAATTCTTGCAGAACAAATTATGCAACAAAGTATTGACATAACACAAACTGTTCAACAAGATCTTGAAACAGACGACGAAATCGAAGGTGCTGCTGCTTCTTCGCCAATCTTAGACATGAAAGAGCTTGAACAACAACTTTTGTTGGCATCTCAGAGGAGAACTTTAGGCAAAATTGAAGAAGAATCGTTACAATCTAGATCAACATCTACTTCTGGTGAAACCGAAGGTGGAGACCCAGAAGCCGAAAGAGATACGGGTGATGAACATTTGTATCATGAAGTAGAAAAAGCTCTGGCCGATCTCTGCACAGAAGAGCAAGCCTTAGCTTACTCAATTTCCCCACATAAAGAGCTTGTTGATAATGATAACCTACTTACCAACAACTCACAACAGCTTGTACCGGAAACTGAAATAATTGTTGTTGATGAAACTATGGTAAATCAACAAATAGAATGGGAGAGTTTAGCAGTTGGGCCATACCCTGAAAGTAGTGAAGAAGATTCAACTGATATGGCTTCATCATCTGACCAAGTAGACCATACTGAAGGAGAAACACTACTTCAACATGCTGAGCCTGCAGACCAAATGGAATCCGATAGCGATAGTGAAGCTGAATTATCTGACTTTGAAAACAATTCAGACGTCGCTGGAATGAACATGGGTCACAATCTATGTGCAAGTGATACAAAAGAGAATAAAGACATTGGCTTGTTACAAGAACCAACTGTTCCAGGCGAATCTGACCAACTGCTAAGTCAGCTGTCTATTGATGAACAG
>JAVFBW010195542.1:0-10134 GCA_034783835.1 Mopalia ciliata
ATCCTTTTACAATCCTATAAGGTTTTGAAAATCCCGCTAAATCCTATAGAAGAATCATCTTATAGCATCATTTAGGATTTTTTCTGTAAATGTACGAGTTACATGCACGATTCGCTTTTCTCATACCTTCTCGCGTTACTTGCTATGCACAGGCAGTCAGTCAAGGTGTTATATTTAACGTCACGTGATGTTATGCCTAGAAGAACTGATAAAAAAGCCAGTAGTGCCCATTAATGAAATGTACGGACCTATAGGACTTGATATGTTAGCGACCGACCGAAGGTCGTGGGTTTTCTGGGTTAATTCACGACGCTGTGTTCCTCCCACAATTATGTTCGCCCATGAATATACAAATTCATACATAAATTACCGAAAGACTAAGGCACCTGAGGACCCTACCTCTCTATAATATACGCACACACGTGAAGAGAAACTTGCTTATATAATGAGCATGGGGTTTGAACTAAACTCAGATTGCCTTTCTTACCTCATAATATATACTTGAATATTCTGACGAATTCTGCTTATTTAAGAAATTTTGTTTTCCAAAGCGATTTCTTACGTTAGATTTAAATTCAATAAGGTTGAGGAGTTTAAATACATATATATATATATATATATATAGTTGACAGTCAGGAGACTTACAAGAAATGGTTGGGATAAAGAAAAATACAAATATAAACAACCCGTGACTGGAAACCTTACAATTAACATGCGACCCCACTGCTAATTTTTGAAAATAATTTTGCAATAAACGGATATAGAGCTAAAATTAATTGTTGTGTTTCCACCTGACCACACGGAATAACGTTGAGGATTTATTGTCCAGTTCGTTCCAAGACACTTGCGACTGTCAATCTGATTGGTGCTCCTATATATTGCCATTACATCAAGATGTCTCGAACCGGCTTCTGGGCAATAACTGTCCACCTGTTACTAGCCGAGCTATAAATGTTCAATATAACCCTTGTCATTTTCCTCATCTGTCTTTGAAGTATATGGAAGGTCTCACCAAACTAATGTCAGTATAAACTGCAACGTTTTCATTAGGTGCACGATTGGCTTTTCACACACTTTCTCGAGTTACTGGTCATGTAAGATAGTCAGTCTATGTGTTATTTTTAACGTCACGTGATATGTTATTGACAATAATTCGGGTTTTACACCGTTCTTAATGATACTCTAACCAACATTAAACTATATTTACTTTTTACTTTTCTTTTCCTTTCTTTGCTAAAAACAATATTTGTAGAACTGTTCGTTTTACTTTACGTGATGGCAGATTTTATGCCCCCAAAAAATGATGGCACGTTTTGTCCACCATACAACAAATTCACCAAATTGTTGTTTTGACATCATCGATTGTTATCGAATTATGTACACACACACCCATACACAGAGAAGATACCTCAAATCTCATCAATATCGTTTATGACCAAACCAAACTTCTTTGCTTGTTGTGACAATATTTTAGCATATATTCAAACATACTTATTTTTTCTGAGATTTGTTGATGCTTCCTTACTAAAACAATCATCTTCAGCCTCTCAGAGACAATGTCCAAGTCTTTCAAATAGCTTCCAAAATACTAAAATTATTGACGTGGAGGTGGATCGCTGTGTAAACTCCATATGTATAGCGTTTCGTTTTATTTTTTATTTTTTGTACTCTTCTTTTTCGAAGACAGTTATTTCAGCATACTTAAGCATACTGTGTAGAATTTTGTTTTTCCCTTTATTTGAAAGGTCATTCATCGTAGTGTATTTAGTTATTAATAAAGCACAGGAAGCCGGCCATCTTGAAGGAATCCTTTAGCTCAATTTGCTCCGAGCTCTTCGAAGTCTATTTTATGACTGACGTATTTGCGCTCTTCAATCTGTTTGCTTCAACTAATACAATCACCACACGGTTCCAATTGGCCTTCGAATAATAACTGTCCAGTAACCGGGCAATAAAAGTCTGTTATAGCCCCCAGTCTGTTTCGTATCTCCCTTTGATGTCATAGAAATGTCTAAGGGATGGACATAACAAGTAAACCCTATTACTGTCCAGCTGTTAATCATCTGACCACATAAAATTGGCTAGAAAATTTATGACCAACTAAGTGACAAGTCTTCGGCCCAATAGAACACTTAACTGGAAGAACCGGGTTTAAGATCATTTTAACCCCAGTTATATATTTAACACGAAGTTCATATTTTAGGTTCTTTCTTTAAAAAATGACAATAAATAAATAATACTAAGTGATCATAGTGCAGATGGACGGTATTATAAATTAAAGGAGTTAAATGCACGATTGGCTTTTCTCATACTTTCTCGCGTTACTAGTCATGTGCAGGCGGTCAGTCAACGCGTTATCTTTCAAGTCACGTGGTGTTTTGCCTTGAATAAATTATAATAAAGCCAGTAGTGCACCTTAATTAATTAAATTGGCATGCATTAATTTAATGGTATGAATTCCCACGATAGTTGCCACTGATGCATCTTTTAGAAATAGTTATAAGCGTCCATTTTCACGTTGGTTTACCAATAATATTAATTTATAATAATTGGAATTTGTTCGTCTTTTCCTTGTACGATAACAAGGTGTATATTTACCAATCTTACTGTTTTCAAAAGAATTTAAAGAAACGAGAGGATTCCTGGCTTAAACTATACGCGGCCTTGCGATGTCCGAATCTTAATGGATCTGACCTACAAATTTGTTGTTGTTGTTTTTGCCTTTGCTGGTGTTCTTGTTGTTGTTGCAAGCGTTTGATCTTTCTAAGAATCATTTGCAACCATCTGGACCATGGACCATAAAATGGTTTAGTATTTATAAATATCCATAAAAGCCAGGCGTCCACAAGGGATACCTAAACCCTACCAGGCTCATTACAAGTTTGACTCATACCAGTGATTGACCGGACTAGTTTACCTTGGGCTCTGAGGCGAAAAGTACGAGGGAAGGTCGATGCCTTGTGGTAGTGTCTTGCTCTTACAAAACACAAATCGCGTTGCACGATACTTGATTTGAGTTTCACCATGACTAGTAAAAACACGATACGCCGAGATAGACGTACGATTGGCTTTTTCCTACGTTCTCGCGTTATTTATCATTTGAGGCAGACAGTCAACGTGTTATCTTTAACGTCTCGTTATGTTTTGCCTAGAATTAATGATAATAAATCCACTAAATGGATGCGCCCAGGTTTGGCGGTCAAGAATTGGTATTATAACTAAGTTAATCACTATAGCCCTGAACCATACATGCAAATTGTCAATGGGTTTGGCCAGTGTTCAAAAAGAAAATAAATATGCTACTCATATAACCGAAATCGCCACCTATATTATTGACAACTAACAATTGAAAAAAAAGACATAAATATGCTACTCATGTAACTAACAATTGAAAAAAAAGACATAAATATGCTACTCATGTAACCGAAATCGCCACCTATATTATTGACAACTGACAATTGAAAAAAGGGAAATAAACAGCTATACTCATATAACCGAAATCGCCACCTATATTATTGACAACTACTATTACATATTATATTATACACATATTATGTATAGGGGCCTAATATAATTGGGTTGGTCAGTGATCAAAAGAGGTCATATATATTTCTCATAAATGACCGAAATAGCCACCTATACTATTCACTAACAATGGCATGTTAAAAATATGCAATAAAAGGTAATGGTTAGTTAGTAGCATAGGTGGCGCTGGTAGTTATATGAATGGCAGCTTTATCTCCCTTTTAAGCTACTTGCCAACCCAAATCGGAACTCCTACACCAGGGTGAATTGGCTGAGATTTACAGGATTTGTATTTTGAAGAACAGGATTTTTCTCAATAGTTTTTCATTATTAGTTTATTTATGTCCTAGTTGTTACCTACTGATTTAAAATGGACAGCGCCCTCTGGAATCGGATTGTGTGTTCCAAACATTGTATTTAATTACCAACGAAGGAACATTATTTCTACAATGCGACACACTCCAATTAAAGGAGTTTGGTGCACGACTGGCTTTTCTAATACTTTCTCGCGTTACTGGTCATGTACAGACATTCCATCAACGTGTTATCTTTCACGTCAGGTGATGTTTTGTCTAGAATTAATGGTAATAAAACCGCCGTGCACCTTAATGGGCGGCATAGAATGGATATCCACTCCACAAGTTTCAGGCACCACACATTCTCTTCACCCACCCCACCTAGTGCACATGGGTTCGTTGCCAAAGAGATGGTATACGTAATAAAAAGGCCGGACACTCACGGCGTCGACCCAGCATGTACTGTGGGGAGTGAAATTTGACCGATTCAAGTCCCATTATCACACAAAATAAATAAATTTAACCTGTGTGAGACAAATAGTTCATCTTCAAACCCTAACCCAGAATTGTGATGTCAGTTATCTATAATTCTCAGATTTCCTTGCAAACACAAAACGTTTAGTTCTTTCTCCAATTCACTCTACAAGCGATGTGTCTGGTTAGCTTTTTGTTTGATCGGGGTTTAACGTCGTACTCAGCGGTATTTAACTTATATGACGAAGTGCCAGCCAAATGGGTGAAGAAAACCACCCTCGACACCACTGGCAACAAACAAAGACAGGACAGGACAAATACAGAAAACAACAGGACGCAATATACAGACACCACAAACAGATTGGCTTCCTGTTCACCTTTAGCTCCAAGAGCACCACGGCATCACGAAGCTCGTGTCCGGTTAGCTGTGTTGAATAATATCAGAAGTATATTAACTAGAAGTATGCAACTGCCACATAGATAAGCTAACCGGTATTATGGACTGAGCCCCCTGTTATAATATATCATGTGACGTGGCACACAAGAACACTCAGAAGAACGCAACTTTAAAAATGATGTATTTTGGGAAACTTCTGGCATTCCTCGATGGTAATGTTTCTAACTAAACGAAACTAAAATACATTTACCTAGTGGAACATGTGCCTGTTACAAACGGCAACTAAATTGACAAGTATAAAGCCATTCGTTCGAACGAAAACCATTGCTATACGGCAGTGGCTGATCAGGGATGAAATTACCCAGAATTCCTCACAAGAAAATACACATGTGTGAAATGTGTAACGTCACCGTTTATTGCGGGTCTACAATGCCTTGGATATTACTATATGGCAGTTACATACTTCTAGTTAAATGAATTATGATAATATATATGGCCTAGCTCGTGACAGATTTATCGTTATCCTAACCTTGTGTCTCACTTTTGTTGCATTCGGTACAGTCGTTATGACGACTCGTGGGGTAATTATTCGTCGAAAACTCGATTCACTCAAACAAGCATCGAGTTTACGATGTATCGTTTGTTCTTTTGCAGCTAGTTCGTTCATTTACTCGTTGATTTTGTTTGTTTGCTGTGTTTTTTATTGGTCTGCGCATTATTTTGCAAAGTAAACACTCAAATGTTAACAAATCCTTAAGTATTGATTTTGAGACAATCTCAGTCATTGTTGCAATTGTTTCGTTTAAGCGGTCAATTCGTATCAAAAGTAAGCAAGAGCTAAAACAGTTAAACGGATCATATTCTGCTTACTTTACAAGAGAACGCTTTCACGTGGCCGGGCCGGTTTGTACTAGACCAGAGAACGCTAACACGTGAGCGAAGCCCAGGGATGATCATTTTGAAAAGAGGGCCAAAATAAATGCGCCTTCCTCAAGCTACAGCGACAACGCTTACTGTAATAACACGGTATCAAAATAATTGAAACAACGTCATGTTCTGTGGTTAGCCTCCGACCAGTCATAGCAGACTAAATTGGCATGAGGTATAACATGTAATAAATTGTTCTGCGCAGTTTTAAATATGGGTCAGAGAAACAGAGAAACACAATTAAGTGTGGTGAAAAACATATTGTTAAGAGTACACGGAAACAAGCAATGTCACACAAATAAACGATTCAACTCTGTCAATAAATCTTCTCAGAAGAACCCGATTTAGATTTTTAAAAAGTTTAAGACAGAACGAACAACAATTTTGCTTAGAATATACTTTTATGATAAAGAGAAAGAAAATTGTGTTATCATGCCCTTCATCTTGGTTCGAACTCGGCTATCTGGGTCCAGCTGCTGACACGGCCAGCGCTAAAAAAATATATATTTTTATTGATGAGAAGAACAATTTACCTTTTCTTCATCGGGATTTGAACTGAATCCAGTGGCTGACACGATCGGCGGAGAGAATATTTACTTTTATTGAGGAGAAAGTAAAATTAGCTTGCATTCATCGGGATTTGAACTGAGTCAAATGGCTGACAGGACCAGCGCTAAGAATATGTATTTTTATTTTTGAAATTAAAGAAGATTTAGCCTGCATTCATCGGGAGTTGAACTGATTCCAGTGGTTGACAGGACCAGCGCTAAGAATATTAAGAGAAAGAAAATTTAGCTTGAATTCATCTGGATTTGAACTTTCCTGTGGCTAGGACGGTCAGTGAATATCTATTTTTATTGAAGAGAAAGAAAATAGAGCCTGCCTTCATCGGGATTTGAACTAGGTCCAATGGCTGACACGACCAGCGGGAAAAATATTTACCTTTTTTGAAGAGAAAGAAACATATTTGTAAGATTGTATTCATCGGGAGTTGAGTCCAGTGGTTGACACGCCCAGCGTTAAGAATTAGATATTCTTTCCGCTAGGCGTCCTAGACACATGACTAAGTTCAAATCCCAAAGAAGGCAGGTTTCATATTATTTCTCTATAATAAAAACATAAATTGTTTCCGCTTGGCGTCATGCATAGCCACGGGACTAAGTTCAACTCCCTTTGAAGGCAAGTTAAATATTCTTTCCCCTCAATAAAAATATATTCTTTGCGATAGTCGTGTCATCCACTGGACCCAGTTCAACTCCCAATGAATGCAAGCTAAATTTCTCTCTCTACTATAGAAATACATTTTTATTGTAGAAAAAAAAAAGAAAATTTACTTTGCCTTCAGCGGGATACGAACTCGAGTTAATAGCTATTAAGGTCCCAGCTAAACATAGATATAGGTAAGTTGGCTGGTTATCATTCAGAATCAGCCGGCTTATTTTATGGCTGACATTTGATATGAATAGGCCTTGGATAAACATATGCGTAACATTAAGTACTCTGTGCACATGCTCATATCATCAATTAATCTCAGCCATCAGATATACGACTAAAATTACAAGCCTAATGGGGTCTGGCTGATATAGATTAATATACACGCGGGCTAAACATCGTATACATGTAGGTAAGCTTACAGTTGGTACATGGTATACTTACTGCGGTTTTGTTTCTGTTTCCATGAAATTGATCTGGCTTGCTGGTTATCAGTAATAGGGCGTATCATGTATACAGACATGCGCACAGTATTTTCGTTAATTTTTTTTGCCAATGCGCATGTCCGTTCCGATTGACGATTCGTGCTAGATAAATGGTTGATATTAGCAAATGATTGATTGAGTGGCTGGTTGATTGGTTGATTGTTTCGTCGGCTGGTTGACTGGTTGGTTGGTTAAACTGAACCTACTGCGATGTACCGTTCACATGACCGAGTCCACCTGTCGACCATCAGGTATTTTAGCGAGCCCCATGTTGTTGCTCCGGCACTCGCGGGTGTGGTTTCCTCCTGGTTCTCCACTGTAATAAAGCTAGGTGCAGAGTGAAATGGATATAATCTGTCGTCATATAAGTAAAATAACGAAATTACACCCACGTCGAACAAACAAATCTATCTTAAGAACATAGCTTAAGGAAGCTTTTCATATTTAATTCGTCTTTTTAATCATGTTATAGTAATCTGGTTTGTATTTTGTCCGATCTTGTCAATGGGACTGGGTCCCGTAAGTTATCCTTTGGACATATATAATGAATATAAAACAAATAAACTAAATAAAATTCGCTCCAAAATTTAAAATTAAAAAAGGCTTCAAAAGATTTTAGAATATACTGTCATTATCTCTGATGTAAACATAATTGCAACAAGCGTGACAAGGTTATTTTTGTAAAATATTAAATTTGTTTAATTTCACGGCATTTACCTCCAGATAAAACCTTTTCGTTTAATAGGTATTTAGTTTTAAGTACGAAAGACTTCTATTTTTGGTTTTAAAGAAAAAAGGTTTGTTTTTTTTGTGCGAGAAAGCGTATGCCCTCAGGGTACTCGTCTTCTGTCGAAGGCAGTTAAAATGGTAAAGACAAACTTATTCATCTTAAGATTTATGAAAATTAGCTGGCGACTAGATCTCACAACTGTATTTAACTTGTAGTTCAGTAGCCACAGGTAAATCAGTCACTTTCTTAAAGGCTCAAATTATGTCGATATCTTGGGATCTTAATAGTGCCATTGAAATGGATTAATTTAAATTTCATATATAAAAACAACTTTACACGACCTATCATTTATATATTGTATATAATTTTTTTTTCTTTCACGTATTCCCTCGTTCGTGCTTCAGTCAGTCATTGATCCATCCATTGCTCATTAGGTGACTCACTGACTTACCGACTAACCCACTCGTTACTCAGTACCTCACTTACCAACCCAGCCGCCCGTCCTTCAATCCGTGCGTCTGTCCGTTCGATCGTGTTTTCGTGCGTTCGTTCGATCGTTCGTTCTTTCTTCCCTCCCTCCCTCCCTCCCTGCCTCCATCATCCCTCCATCCATCCATCCTTTAAATCTCTCTCTGCATCCATCCATCCATCCATCCATCCATCCATCCATCCATCCATCCATCCATCCATCCATCCATCCATCCATCCGTCCATTCATTCGTTCGCCATTGATCTAGATTCGTTCATTCGATCGTTCGTTTGTTTGTTCGCTCGTTCGGTTGTTTGTTCGTTCGATAATTAATTAATTAATCCAGTAATCAATTCATCCATCCATCCATACATGTTGGTGATATAGTCCTTACCAGGAACTCCACCGCTGCCATGCTCTCCCTTTTTACCGCTCTCTCCCTTAGGACCAACATGGCAGTTTCCAGCTGAAAATGAAATATAATCTGGTGGCATCAAATATTATCTATCTAGAGTTACCAGTACAGTACGTCTGTTTCACGAACCATCCAGCCATTATATCGGTCAAATCTCGCGAGATCTTCCATGATATATATTATTATTGATGCAGTACCATAGCGACCATTTTGTAGCCATCAAATGCCGTCTAGCTGAATTGGTGAATGAATTGCGCTGATCTCACATGCTGGTCGCTTAAAAGATGCTAGCCATTCAAAAAAGGTCTCATACTGGCACTCCAGCGTATAGGTTGAATAACCAAGTCCAATGTCAAGTCCAAACTAAACAAAATAAATCCAGTTTTTCTTTTTTTTGTTAAATCAGGTTTTGATATGACCTGTTCAAATAATACTGTCTCAAGCTACAATTCCACAATGCAATTATTGTATGAAGTTTTACAACCTCAACTTTCACCCATCAATTGATGCTGTGGTACATCAGTACGCTCATCCCCGACCCCTCGCGCACTAAAGACCCAATCTTAATACTCAATTACGTACAACCCGTCTTTAGCAGTTGTCCGGAACCGCTCAGGACCACTGATAACGCACAAATTCTTCTTTACATGTAGTCCGGAGTGAAACTTGCTCGAAATCCGCCTTGCTGGATATACCGGCATGCGTTTCTCCGGCCCTAACGTTGGAACCACGCAAGCACCGACCGACCGACAGTCCGACCAATAAGACCGGTCGGTCAATGATCGATTGATTGTATCTCACCTTTATAAAATGTCTCTTCCTCGGTTTCCTCTACCAATTGTTTAACAAGTTTCTTCTCTAGTTTGTGTATAGCCCTTAAGAGACCGAGGGCATCTTTTACAATAAAAACAAAATATAAATCATCAGAAGTTGAAGTTTGAAACATAACATTTAATAATACTATGAAACTATAAACAATACATATAATACATTTGGTTAAAATATACCTATACTAGACTTTAACTCAGTCGCAAAAAGCAAGAGTTATTATGTAAGATATTAACGTATCTTCG
Source organism: Mopalia ciliata (assembly GCA_034783835.1). Taxonomy (NCBI): domain Eukaryota; kingdom Metazoa; phylum Mollusca; class Polyplacophora; order Chitonida; family Mopaliidae; genus Mopalia; species Mopalia ciliata. Next base: position 10,004 of record JAVFBW010195542.1, read on the forward strand.
TGTGTTGTACCATACGTATAGTGCCCCGTGAGGGAGCGGGTGGGCCATGGCCCTGCAGAATACTCACTCGGCTTCCTCGGTCGATCGTAAGAGGCGAGAAAAGAGGTTGCTTTCTGTTGCCCTGGTGTTCA
>JAVFBW010195553.1:0-10133 GCA_034783835.1 Mopalia ciliata
TACGATGGAGTGTCCACCTCACACTGTATACAGCCTTATTACGATGGAAAACCGTGAGTAAACCTCGTAAAAACCACCCCCGCGATTGCCGGAGCCACAATGTGACTTGCTCATATACCTGATGGTCACCTGCCTGGTCAATAGAGAGTATTTTTTAAAAAATAGGGGGAAACAAAATCTTATGAAGGCCAAAAAGAGAAAGAACATATCCTTTTTTTTAATATCACACTTGGTAGGGTACCAAAACAATCTAGAAATCCCCCCCAAACTCCCTGCAGTATTGTTAAATACACCGGCAACTGAGTACCTTCATGTTTTGAATGCGTGTGAGACTTATACTGTGCGGAATTATCTTAAACAAAGCCTGGTTTCACTATTCAGCTACAAATACTTTGTACGAAAATGAGATGCAAGATAAGAAAACTTTAATATATTTGAACGAAAGTATTATCTTTTTTAGACAGATTCGGCTATAATTAGCTTACGATGAGTGTGGTAAGCACGACGTTAAATTCCAATCAAGCGAATGTTTAGTGTATTACATAATGAGGCATATAGAATCCACGGTTTTGGTCAAGCTTTGCGTCGCAGATCAATCTGATATTACAAGTATTCAAATCCGGTTTACTCCCATCGGTCTACATTTCCGTTAAATAAACAACATGCATCGATACGTTTGGTCAACAAAGTTGAACAAAAGCAATACAATTCAGGTTTGTTTTGTGCTACTGTAAGACACAACAGTACATAACTATAGTATAGTTAGAGTCATCGACACCTCTAAATATAACCCGGGGAAATCAAGTCTATTCAACTAACACTTAGTCTTGTTCGGTCTATTGCCTTTAGTTGACTTTTTAGTTTTAAATATTCAGCGTGCAATTAAAGGCATACAGCCTTGTCTTATTGTGTTTACCTGATGCATCATCATAAACATATTGTTGATAAAATATTAACCCACCTGGCCGGATCGTCATCGTTTTTCTTTGTTCAATCGTTTGTCTGCGTAAACATATATTTTCGCTTGAAATGCATTTAGCTTCCGCATCAATGGAACGCAATTAAGGTAGTATTTCTAACCTTTTAGCGTTAATTTAGCTATGAATAATTAAAGCCTTTTCGGGAATGATGAAAGAGGGAATCAACCCGTAACTTGCTTTCAAAATCAATACTCAAGTGGCATAGGCCTAAGCTAGTACGACATTCATATACAGATGCCTATAAAGTTTTGGTGCCTATCATGACCTTTACGTCATGACCTTTACGTTAACTGGAGCCCGATAGTTTGTTCATGTTTAAAATAATCCCAATTAAATAAAATCTTAAACATGAAAATTTGGTAAATGCTTCATGTTTATTTTAAAATATATTTGGTTGAATATTCAACTTCTCAACTTTAAAACTATGAAATATTACATTTTTGATCTTCTAGATCAGTATAATTTAAGATATGCGTGTGAAAATCACATGCATGGTTGGTGTAAGTTGTTTATTATCTTACATGGGGCCATTTTAAATTTTTTTTTACTTTTAATTGTGACATTTGCTGATCTGAACAAACAGGAATTCTTGACCCTTTGGACTGCTTTGTTGGATAAATAAATTCTGTTCAGTTTTAAATGGATGTTTCAATGAACATCATCACGAAAAACCGATTTTGTAACAGATGTCCAACCATAGGCCAATCAACTTGAAAACTGAGCTAAATTTGATGGTTTCTTATATGTATTGATAACAGACGCCCGACAAGCCGCGACTTCTACGTCAACTGAACATGACATAGCGTGAACGTTTTTAATTAAGATTCGTGCCACGCGGCAGTTTGTGTTTACGCGGTGTTTACTTCATTATTGATTTCAGTTTATAAGCCGAAACGATATACAAGAAAGAACCGTTTAGAGATCAACGACATATCGTCTATTGACGGCCAGACCCCGTCACACGCATGGTACGATACACGCGACTTTCGACACGTGAACCGTTTTCTAGATAATGGCCGGCGAACACAATTACCGCGAGACTTTGGATTCCCGCTACAAACAATTCCATGCCTCGATATATTGATACCATAGCTATTGACCGATGGCGCTTGATGGTCACGTGCCTTCCATCTGGTTGCGAAATGGAAACTAATGTAATCCAATAATATTTATCCCTTTACTCGAGCTGTGTTATTAGATCGCGTGGTCACAATAATTGTCATCTATTTACAGTTCTGTACAAAGTAATTTTATAGCAAATACATAAATACAGCAAATAATTGTAAAATTTTTTTTAACAAATATGGGCTAAATTTGTTTCGTTTATTTAATTTAAGGAAGCCGTAACGTCTATTAGAAAAAAAAGATAATATCTTTTCCATATAAGACTGTAACAGACGTCTGATAAGAGGTGTTATAGATTTTACATTTCATTTTAATCCACATAGTAGATTTGTTTGGGTATTTGTTTATATAGTTAATTCACTCATGTATATATGAAACAACCCACGACGAAAGACAAGAACAGGACACAAATAAATGATGCAAGAAAACAAATAATACCCATGTGCAGTACAAAACGCCGCGAGTATGTATTGGCACATAGCTATGAAAGCATCATGGCAACAGCACCCTGCCATGGCGCTTTGTACAACGCAACGGAATATTTGAGGTATAGTTATAATTGTTTTACTAGTAATGGGAGCTGTTTACCAGCAGAGCAAAACACTTCACATTTCATGATAGTGTTACAGTGACTTTTTACCCTTAGTAGTACACCCCGGGATATAACTGAAATACCCGTTACCCCTCAATAAACCAGTGAAATGTAAGTACATATTATATGGCGCAATAAAAGAAAATATGTGAGTTACAGATCAAGGCAACACAGAGATCGATATCACGTTGCTGCTGAAGCAGAGGATCAAACGGTCGGGAAGGAGCTTTCTGGTTCCCTGGTGCTTTCAGGAATAATTTGCGGCACGGGCCGATCTGTTTGTGGTTGTTCTACCTTGTCATTGTCTGTTATAAATGACGTGTTATTGGCCTGTCTTGTCATTGCCTGTTACCAGCGACGTGTTATTGTCGTGTCTTGTCATTGCCTGTTACCAGCGACGTGTTATTGTCCTGTCTTGTCATTGCCTGTTACCAGCGACGTGTTATTGTCGCGTCTTGTCATTGCCTGTTACCAGCGACGTGTTATTGTCCTGTCTTGTCATTGCCTATTACCAGCGACGTGTTATTGTCCTGTCTTGTCATTGCCTGTTACTAGTGACGTGTTATTGTCCTGTCTTGTCATTGCCTGTTACCAGTGACGTGTTATTGGCCTGTCTTGTCATTGCCTGTTACCAGCGACGTGTTATTGTCCGGTCTTGTCATTGCCTGTTACCAGCGACGTGTGATTGTCCTGTCTTGTCATTGCCTGTTACCTGTGACGTGCTATTGTCCTGTCTTGTATTTGTCTTTTAGGAGTGACGTGTTATTGTCCTGTCTTGTCATTATTAGTTATTGAAGTTTTTCGAAGGGTGTACGGACTTTTATGGCCGTCCTGCAAACTCGTATTCCATGAGCCGTAGGCGAAGGGGAGTGCCGGCTTGCCGGATGGTCATTTATGTCAGTCAGTACACTCTGAGAAAAACGTCTATAACGAATTTATTATCCGCCAAGTCACAGTATGTGCGATTTTATTCACTTAGAAACCACAGGAAAATAGGCTCTGTGGCGATACGATCTGTTTGCGTTCCGAGTTACCTCCCCTAACGACTAGCGCTGCCAGGATAACGCAGCTTCCAGGTACATCTAAAGTAGCTATGACGCTGCAAAAAAATAAAATAAATAAAGGCCAACACAAATACGTTCTGGTATTTTAGCGTCATTAAAATCGAGCAATTGTAAAGCAGAAATGTTTTAAACTAACTCTCTTTCAACCAAGAATCAAATTCAAAAATAAGTTTTATTAAGTTCTTGTCTTTGTCTATGACCAGGGATCTGTTATTGTCCTGTCTTGTCTTTTACCAGTGACGTGTTATTATCCTGTCATTGTCTGTTACTAATAGCGTGTTATTGTCTTGTCTTGTCTTTGTCTGTTGCCAGTGACGTGTTATTGTTCTGTCTTGTCTTTGTCTATGACCAGGGACCTGCTATTGTCCTGTCTTGTCTTTGTCTGTTACCAGTGACGTTTTATTGTCCTGTCTTGTCATTGCCTTCTACCAGTGACTTGTGATTGTCCTGTCTTGTCATTGGTTGTTTGTTGAATATGGTTTCTTTTTTAACACATTGGGCTAGTACGACGTCATATGAGTGACATAACCTTAAGTTCGGCGAAAACCCCAATCAAAAAAATAGACGAACTTCACCCGAGGATCACTTTCGGCAGCATTGACCTTTCACCAAACAATCAAAAATTTAAAAGGCTAAAAATAAATTGTTCATTGTTTCAATCGTAGAGAAGTTAATCACTGAAAAAAAGAGAAGCAAAATCAGGGTTTAAAACCTTTGTAAAATATAAACGAGTCTACTTCCTACGTCGAGACATTGCCTTTAAGATACATCCGGGTCGTCTTGTTTTGCACTTCTTCTATTTGCTGGTCTGTGGAAAACGTCACCCCAAATATTGGCGGAAATTAAAGAGCGAAAGAGTGGCATAGCGAACGAGAGTTGTCTTAGTCACGTCCAGCATAGAAACCCTCGCGAAAACACGAATATATGCAAACTGACAAGTCTATATCACTGTATGCATAGTCATGTACACATTGTATTATACTTCAACATTTGGTGAATTAATACTATGACAAACTTCACAAAGGTTTTAAGTAGCATGGACCAAATTCATAAAGTCTGTTTTGAATGGATTTTTGCTCTTGTCACAAAACGCTCAATATTCTAAACCACCGTGTAACGTTCAATTATATATATTATATATGTTAAATAAGTTTTCAATCCAAACAAAATTATTTTTTATTGGTGAGATAAATATTGATTGAGAATATAACTCAGTGGAAAACCGGACTAACTGGGAAGAAGTGAACGAAATGTATGGCGCTCATTCATCCAATAATAAGTATAATTTTAAGGCCTTGCTGGAAGTCTTGGGCTCAAAATGAACCAAAGTTTTGTTATCGCTTAGATTAAAATTAAAGTATTCAAACTATATGTTGGTGAAAAAAATAATTCGAAATTTTAATTATAAACGGTTAAATTGTAGCCTATAACTCAATTTTCCCATGATTATATATTCATGTCGTAAAACTTTAATTGCCAATTTCTGGCACTTCAGTTTTAAGCAGACTCAATATTTTCCAAGGCGTATTTCTAGAAAACTATTCATGTTAGAAACTTCAAATTTGTACCATTTGTACCATCTAGTAAAGAGTGTCATATTTCCTACAGGTTTGTCTTTGATTATTTGAAAATGTTTTTTTAAATTTGTATTTCACATCTTTATAAGACTTTCCTAAGTGGGATATAGACAAACAGATATACTGGGATCGTTCTGATCAAACTTAAAAAAGAGGCACAGTTGGCTTGTTTAAGAAATGTTCTATTCGGTCAACTCATTTGTTGAGTTGTATTATTTCAACAACTGTAATAATAATTATTATCAAACAGTGCCAAAGAGTTCAATACCGAAACGAGCCACTAAAATCCACAACACCCGCCTATATATCTTATGAATTGCTTCATACCACGGCTTACCGTGTCTTGATGCTATCAGAGCCGAAGGTGACCATAAAGGCAATATGATAACTTTTTGTGGCTTTTAAGAAAGTGAAGATTAACAGTATTTTCGTTACTTTGGGATAAAACGTTCTAAGTTTGAACAGAGTCTAGTTCAGAAAATGTTGCATGCTGAAACCGTCCGGGAATCGAACCCACGATCCTCAGAGTTAGGCATCGAATCGCCAGCAGTAAATGCCGGCTACCTAGAACTCCCAGGCCTTCTGAATGAACGACAATACTGATGAAGCATTATATTTGTGATGTCTGTCTATTGCTTCTGGTAATTGGCATGTATTTGTTCGTCTTGTCTTCGTTCGTTGCTAGAGGCGTCGAGGGTAGTCTCCTTCATACATAAGAATGGCGGCACGCCGCCATATGAGCCAAATAGCCTAAACCCAAGCATTCAAACAAATAAACTACACAACATCTTTAAGCGAAAAAGGATCGTCGAATGCCGCAGGAGAACAACTCATTAAATTCAACAACTGTGCCAGACAAAAGACCGGATTCAATGACGTAACATGAGCTCTAGGCTAGAAAGTGGTCTTAACAAAAGGGAGATAATCCACTTTTTCGTATTCACATAGCTTTCAATACTCGGTTGTTCCCCTTTAACACAAGAGTTTACATTATCGCACGATTAAATCAACTGGTCGTCCGGAGCAGCTAGGTTATCAAATATTTTTTGTTTGTTTGATTAAATAAAGTTGACCAAAGGAACCATAAAAAATATTCTGGAATTGAATTGGTGATCGATCTCAATCGAATACATTTTTCTAAAATAAATAGATAATAACATTTTTAAAAAAATAACGTTCAGTTTTATAGACGTAAATGCCTGCATTTTCTGCAGTGGATATATGACAACTGAATAGGGCGCGCAAGTGCCGTTCTTTTCTAGTTGAGTTCCGATGAGCGCGTCTGTCGCTTTGTGTTGAATACCAATCATGTAGAGTCGTAATCTGTGTTGTTGTGTGCAGGCGTATGTCTGGAAGGATTTGTTTATTTGTTTGGTGTTTAACATCGTACTCAAGGGTATTTCACTTATATGACAACGGATTGTCCACTTCACTCTGTACACAGCCTTATTACGGTGGAAAACTGGGAGGAAACCTCGTAAAAAACCACCCCCGCGATTGCCGGGGCCACAACATGTGATTCGCTCATAAACCTGATGGTCGACTGGCGGTATATATCTGGAATGAAGAATTTGCATCCGTAACTTTTTGATTATGCCTCAAATAAAATGAATGTAAGGTGTCCCCGAGAGGAGCGAATTGCAAAACAAAAAATTAATATAGAAGGGGAATGTGAAACAGTTTTATTTATAGGGCAAGAATGACCCGTAATTTGGCGATCCCATCTTATATTTTTTACATTCACGAAATTTTGGCACACATTCGCCGAGGTGTTTATGTAATATTATAATTCATCTCTTTTCCATCAGTTTGTTGTCTTTCGATAATATTTTTGTACTTAATTACTGATAGGCGCTTCACAGTAGGCGTCAATATGCTGGAAGCGTTCAAAAGACTTATTATGTTTGTTGATAGCCAAAACTAATTGTAAGCTACTGACTCGAATAAAAACTAATTTTGTGCACTTTTCTTTTATATTTCAGTACAATCAATATTTTTGATTGTTTCTCCAGCGAAGCGATTAATATACTTACTGATTTGTTTGTTTGTTTGTTTGTTTGTTTGATTGGGGTTTAACATCGTATTCAGGGGTATTTCACTTATATGACCACGGGTTATTCACTTCACGCTGTTTCTTGCATTATTATGGTGGAAACACGGGAGGAATCCTCGTAAAAAAACAATTCCAGCCATTGCCGGAGCCACATCTTGTGACTCACTTATATACCAGAGGGTCGACAGACTCGATCCTGTGGGCGGTACATCGAAGTAGGCTGAGAAAACGCACGGGCTAACCACTAAGCCATTTATTTTATTTGGTTCAAGTCTGATGGAATTTAATTGGTGATAACCTGATACGAGCACTGCTGCATAATTGCTGCCGTCAATGCGGTGTGTTAAGCATATTTCGGAAGGAAGACAATTGTGTGTTGTTGTAGCTATTTACGATAAATGATTCTAAAATTACACTGCTTTGCTTTACTACTAATTAGGAAGTGCTTCCATTTTTGTTTGTTAACTTTAATATTGTCGCTCTTATAGGATACAAGACTCCCGTGGCGGATTGAAGTTAACACGGAAGTGATATATGGGTCATACAATACAACACCCGTGTATAACAACACTTGTTGTTCGTATAACGTCGAGTCGCAGCTTGTGCTGATTTTATGTTTAAATCGAACTCAGCTGTGTCTATCCCAAGCTATGAATTACATAAACGTGAATACGGCATTAGACACACCCAAATAAACACAAAGGCAAGACAATATATCCAAACTGTTTCTAACATTGTTTGTCTACAAGTACACTAGTTTGCTATTGAGCAAAATTGATACAAACTTCGCGAGCCAAAGGAAAAATAGGATCGCCGTATCAAGCCGCTCTCTATTTCCTACAATGCCACCACAGACTTTAAATCAAAATTTGTTTCCATTAAAGGTGGACCCACAAGCGGGTTTAGCCCAAAGTTCCCATTATACGCTGAAAAGCTGGATGGTATACTTGGTGGTTAAAAAATGAGAACAGGTATAGAGCTACATGTATAATGAGCATTATTAAACACAATAGATGCTAATAGTTTATGTATTGATGACCTCGAACCTAGACCTTCATGGGGTAATTTCTGAGAAGACGTAGATCTTTAACGCTTTTTGTTGATAGCAGTCGGACTTTTTTGACACAAATAACTCTTTCCAATAGTGAGTCTTGATATCTGTTTCAGGCAAGTCTGCAAAATATTGATAGGTTAATATAAAATGGAATTGATGTTCTTTTCTTCTCACATTACAACAAAATTATAACAAAATCATTCTTTTTATGTGTGTACAAAATCATTCTGTTAAATATCTCCTGCCCTTTACCGCCTCAAGTTGTCCTCCAAGCTTCTTATTGTAAACGACACAATTCCTCTTTCACGTATTTCAGTAATTTACAAAAATCCTCGGGTGGGGGCTTCTTGCTGCCCAGGTGCTATGTTTGTGGTGCATTGTATGCGTCCGGTGATTTCACTCCCTGCCCTGCCCAGCCCAGCTGCCAGCCTGTCGTCATTTTATCCATTGGAGCAGTTATAATCATAGTCTTAGTTCGTCCACCCGATATTTTTGACAGGCAGTATGCGCTAAAAAGTTAGCTGTTATGCGGTTTTTATAAATAGATAGCCGTGACCTTAGATATCATGTCGGAACATCCTTCGACACTTTCCGTACCGGTACAGTTATCTCGGACATGAATGGAAGCAATAATACTACAAGAAAACCTGTAATGTTAACCGCCGGATGTTTTGTCGCGCATGCGTCGAAATCATCCAAAGTACTCTGCGGATTTGTATTTAAAAAACCCACATCAAACAAGCCTGTTTCTTGGCTAAAATCTAATTTAAACAAAACACTGTACTTTTTTCATGTATGCCTTGTTGCAAATAATTCAAATTTCTGTAAGTATTTTAAAAATAATGTAGCTCCACTGACGTCATCATATTAACGCAAGAATAGCCTTCAGACGTAAACAATAAACACGTGGATAAATAAGTCATATGGTAAAGTAAATCTGTAAAAGTTACCTCCGTTGAAATGAACAGAATTACGTGAGAGGTTATTTAAGGTACGGAAATGGCCGAGGATGTTGAGTCGTGATTCATGTCGGAACAACCTCGGCCATTTCCGCCCCGTAAATAACTGTACCAGTACGGAAAGTGTCGAAGGATGTTCCGACATGTGATCATATTATTACCTATATTACATAGTCGTAAATGGGCAGGTTTTTAATCAAATGTCGCTGCGAAGTCTGTTTTTACTCAAAGCACATGTTAGCCATAGCCTGAGTGGTCCTAACGTTTTGTTTTTGATAATGCCTGACGGCAAAAACAACATTAGGGGTAATGTTCTATTAAAATGTATCAAGGCTTAGCACCCAAAGTTTTATCTGACGCTAAACATACATAAAATAAGCACATTTTTTTCCACCAAAAGAATTTTGACCCAAGCGTTTGTAAGTGATTAAAGTTGTTGAGAACGTGCTGTTTAGAAAATATGGCAGCTATTTGCACTTTCTGTGCTGTGATAAAATTTATCGCATATGGAAGTGGAATTTCACGAATGTGATTCAAAAGGAAAAAAAACAGGCCAGGAAACATTCTCATTGCCAATTAAGTGTGCTTGGATATTTTATTTGCGAATTTCAGTGGTCTGATATTTCGCGACAAAAAAGCCCCTCGGACTAATGAATTGAGGGTCAATGAGCCGTCTAGACGCAGGCAACTTTGAGAATGACCCTCGTCATTGCCGAAGCCACAACAGGT
>JAVFBW010195564.1:0-10133 GCA_034783835.1 Mopalia ciliata
GGAATTTCTCAACGTGAATATTTGTTGCAGGATAACGAAGATAAAAAGTAATGCAATCCAAAACCCAGGTCTGCTTGGACGAAAATATCTCAAATACATGGTGTCTAAAAACTATAGTTGATAAAAAAAAAATACAAAAAGTCGCCTGGTTTTAGACGGAAACGAATGATGCTTTGCTTGTCATGTTGACAAAAGGGCCTAAATTGGCTGCCTAACGTGCATAATTATGCTGCACGTGGAATGTAACGATTATTGAACGGTGACAGTTTTGGAACAATATATGATAGGTAACAGCTGTTCTGGACACTCAACGGTGGGCTTTTTTCTCTCACAATTTATTTCATGTTACATCTCCGGCTAAACCGCTTTATCACATATTCTTTAGTAATTTATCGATACCTGTTGTGCAGTCTTAGTTAGATCCAGGTGTCTGTCTTATGTCATATACGCAAAAAATTGACATATGCTCCCTTAGTTACTTAAATGTAAGCAGTGTGTTGGTCAACCCTTTCTGAGCTTATGTTGTACGGGCATGTGCGCTATGCGAGACAAAACTTGAATTTTTAGAACTAGGCTAAGATTTCTCTTATAAATTATACCTTCTTGCTAGACATTCAGATGTTGAAGTGTAATTTATTAGACTAAAGCATACGGCTATAGCAATCGTCACTTTCATATAACTCTATATAAAACAGGCTAGATTTGGGGGAAAGAGGGTGGAAGGGGCAGAGAGGTGTAAAGAGGCATCTGAGTCATGGCTCCGATTCTCTTAATGCCATATACAATTTATCCGTTTTTGATAGTCCTTTAGTTAATACAAATAAGTTCAATAGGAACTGGGATTAGTATACTAATCCCAGGTATGACTTGGCCAGGGCCGTTAAGAGAAGTTTTGGCACCCATGGCAAAAGTAAACGTGTCCCACCCCCTCACCTCCTCAAATACATCATCAAGGGTCCTATATGGAAGTCATTAGAGGGCCCCTTCCAGAAATTCACATATTCACGAAAGAACGTAGTTAATTTTGTTTGCTTGCTTAAGGTTCACCTGGCCATATGCCTATTTTTAACGTCGTTTTACTCTCACAGCGAGAGTTTATGTGACAAAGTTATTGACTTTCGAGAAGGTTTATTGCCCTATGCAAATTAAACGTATGAACGTCATAGCTAGCTTGTAGATTGCTGGTGACTAGTATCAAAGTACGGTATTAATTAAATCCTTGTCGCGCTGATGTGTGCTTAATAATATTGCCATTAAAGCTTTAACGACTGTTACTTCGTTCAAATTAGTCGGCCATCGACGTCAGTAGACTAGGTGACTGTGGCTTTCATCGTCAGATGTAACACCATGCAGGAGATTAACCCTCTGTTCCAGCCGGTCAGCTTTGATGGATAAAAGCAACATGAAACTCGACGCTGCGCTGTTAATCAACAGTTACGCTGGACCGGCTCACCGTAGCAACCTCGGGACATTGTTCGGTGGATTGACGTGTAGAGTTCCATAATTATTAATTCTGTCTTAACAAAGATTAGTTTTCATACAAAATAACTTTTCAAGATTCATTTTTTGTCAAATTTAGTCACAGACTTTAAACGAAAGAAGAAAATCTACTTCCAGGATTGTTAGTTTTTAATTCCAAGATTCACGTGACTAATCTAAAATTCCCCAACCACGCAACTTAATCAATGGTTTTCTCGCGAGGATTTCTGCAGTGGACAAGAGTTAGAGAATTCCCGTGCTTCAGGCCATTTCTGCCAATAGTTGACGACATTTGTCCCGGATCAGCAAATGAAAGAAGTTTAAAACGAGATGGCCGATGTGATCTTAGAGTCAGGTTTTCGACGTAATTAGTAGAATCGATTCTATTTTAGAATGGCGACTTAATGTGTCTATCTTGCAGCCAAGATATTTAAAAACCAACTAACCATCATATTGCAGTTATTTTTTTTAAACAAATTCAAATCCTATGTGTTTATCTACAAAGAAATTAATTTTGGGTTTATTTGTTGAAATTGAAACACAAAATAATGTTCAGGTTATAAACATTGTGTTTGATAGACATAACACACATGTTTTTTTTAAATAATAAAGTGTTTAACTTTCCTTAACATACATGAATTATAGATTATGAACATATTATTGTGTCTAATTGTTGCAGATTCGGGTATGTTATCGTGTTTAGATCCAAAACGTTTGGATTTGGTTGTCGATTTTGGTGGGTATTAACATTTAAGCTGTAGGACCGTTTTAACAATGGCTTTGTCAATTATATGTACGTCAGTATACTGCATGTTTTTGTCTATAACAATGTTCGGTGGTAATACACGTTTAAATGCGTACTATTTTTTTTATCCATTCCAATGTATGGGGGACTTTAAACCTTCCCGAATCTGACCGATAACATTTTATAATTTGAACAAAATTAGGGCATAATGATGTAGAATTCCTCAATCTAATCAAAATCAGATTGAAATTGATTTGATTTTGGTCAGATTGTATAGAATTTCTGTACACCCTTGTCCTCTGGCCTAAGGCAAGCCGTTTGATCACTTCTAAATTAATTCTACATCCGTCGAATTAGTTCTGCTTTTATTTTACTTACGTATTCTTTTTCACATTTGTGAAATTCTTTTTTGCTTATATTAAAAATATTTTCACCTATGTAAAATAAAAGTTGATTGAAATGTATTGAATTTCTTTTAACATATGTAAAATTCTTAAAAAAAACGTATATGTGAAAATGAGAGTATTGCATATGTGGCCACCTCTACAGACACTAACTCTCCCTATATATACGCCTAATATTGGTGCCCTTGGGTCCAAAAACGCCCTTGGCGGCCCTGCATGCCAGGTAGCATTTACGAAAGTCATTGATCAATCCGGATTTCTCAAGAACCACTCCATTATACCATTCACTCTGTATTATATTCAATTGATTGTTTGTGACCAAAGTGTTATCTTAAAGTTGTCTTAAACAATTGGGTTCATTATACCGGCATGACATCCTAGACGAACTCATGAGTTCTAAAACGTCACTGATACACTTAATCAAAGTATACCACTAGATAATGTCGAGCAATATATACATGCAGTTAAGATTGGATTTACAGTTCTGTTGTTGTGCATGGTCGTTATCATACCAAATGACGCGTAAAGTTCCCCGAGGATCGTCGTTGAGTCCTCTTCCTCGTTTATATCAATATACACATCAATAACAATAACATATTATATTTGATCACAATTCATACAAAAATACTCAATCAAGACGTTATTCCTTTTTAAGAATATTTTTTTTATTTTCAATAAAAAAAACTCTTGATATTTGGTTGAGGTTTATATATCGCAAATTAGTATAGATAACATGAAAAAATATTTTATAGAATTAATATTTACAAGGCAAAAAGAATGAAGATGCTTATATATTTCTGAAGTATATGTAGATAGACAAGAACAGTTCAATGTCGGTGTGCAGCACACCGGGATCGATAATGCAGCTGCAGATTGGGCCTTCCATTAGCCATGATATTCACATTGAGTCGAGTTAATACGATGGTGATTTCCGAATGTTAGCCTAATCCCCCCAGACATTCACATATTACTACAACAATGGTTCTGTAACTGATGACTGAGCTTTAAAAGTAAACAATACAGCTGTCCACCATTTCAATTTTCTGTCCAGGGGTATCGTTATATCATAATGATTGTAGCGGCAAAAATATTTTGTGAACTCGCTCACAAATTATTTCCAGACAGTAGATATTGTTGAGTTTTTTTGTTGTTGTCGACAATGGTCAAGCAAAATACAAAATTCGCAGTAAAACAGGTAAAATTTCATTTTAATTTTTTTTTTCTTTTGTTTAGTTATTCTTCTAAATAAACACTTCCGATAATTTTCTTATTTCAGAAGAAATCCTCTTTTCATTCCACCAAATGTGTAAGGCTTTTTCCCTGGACCACTTGACTTATCCTTACGGCCGCTCACAACTGAAACGAAAACAAATATTATAACTTCTAAAAATTATTATTAGAAAATATTTTATGAATCATCATCTGCATCAATTGATAATTTTACAGGCTTTATCAATGAAAGAAAGAGAAGGCAATTGTTCGATATATAGTACACAAAGAAGTACGATATTAAAGATTCAATATACAATTCATCCCTCGGATGTAAAGCAATCAAATATTCACTTCGAAAGTATAGTTTTACAATGGTTTATTCTAAAGCAAATTTAATAGATTTTTTAAATATTTGGCAAAAAAGTTTTTTAAAATTGTAAAAAACTTATTACAATTATAGTCATCTTGAAAAATACCTTTTACCGAAACATCTATATGTTAGGCAAATTTCATAGAATTTTAAAAACTTGGGCCAATTTTTTATTTTAACCTTAAAAGTAGGATTTTCCATTCAAGCATAATTTAAATTAATATTTTATGACAAATATATTATAACTATAGTCATCTTGAAAAAAACATTTCACCAAAACACGGCCTTTTCTAGTTTTCCGTTCTGGATAGTCATGTCACAAATGACAGAATCTTCTCCTTTTAGTGGTTTACCATGGACTGACCACAGAGCATTATTTCAATATCAACACCCAGAGTAAAATGTGCAACTTTCGAGACAAGGCGAGTCACAATGTTAAACTCAATTCCGCACATTGTCAAGTTGCGCCATATTTTGGGTCAACCAAACCGAAATAACAGCCCTAGCTCGAGTGTCGCATATAGCCACTTCTCAACGCCGAATAGTTCAATACATTACATTTATATTTAACGAAGTTAATAGGCCGAAGTTGAATAGCGCCACTGCGACAGACAATCACAAATAAGCATGATTGGAGCCATTGCATGAAAGGGAGAGTATATACATTTAGATTCCGAAAAAGGTGATAAGCGGTTTTAAAAGTGGTTTGACCTACACATGCATTTAATAGATCTATGCATGTTTGTCTATACATGTACTTGTTTCACTTTAATCTGTGCCCGACAGCCAACAAGCAGCAAACGTGGCAAGGTCCGATAAGGAGCTTGTGGACATAGACCTAGCTTGCCCGGGGAAGATGCTAGGGTATGTAGGCCTTTCTAACAAGATGCCGAAGATGGCCAATTCACAACTGAACATGAATCACGACAGAGATACATGTTAAGCGATCTTACCATTTGTACCGAAAAAGATACAGACAAATCCTGCTGTTTCATTTAGTACACAAAAACAAATGTTGTTTAAAATCTCACCGTTTATGGTATTAGTTGAAGAGTTAATTCCCTTGAATGAGTACACCGCCATAGTTATCAAGGTTAAAAACAACATCTTAAGACTTCATTCGGTTTGTGCGAGAGAGAATAATGGAAACTATCACAGACTGACAAAACAGACGTTAGGAAACTCTTTCAGAGCGACAATTACTGACCAACTCAATGACGTAACAAATGATTTACGTCACAATCGTGTATTATTTATTATCACGTCACAATGGTAGGCCTATGAGAGTTGTTTTGCACAATGCAGACGATATTGACGTTCCTTTGTGACGTTGGACCATTTTATAACCATCAAATTTCATCTATCTTTTTAACGCAGACCGGGCTATACGTAAGGCATGGAGGCAAGCCCGCTCCCGGTTTTAATCGGGCCAACACTATCGTCGGAGGCGCATTCTGAGCGATTTTGAGAGACTAAATCCAATTGCCATAAGTGAAGACTACTTTCAGTACCCCCTATTCTTTTCAAGTTTAGACTATATTCAAGTGTAAAGAGTTTTATACTGCGAGCTATAGTAAACACCACCTTAACAAAATTATTTACAAATGACAAAGATCAGACATGCACTGTTAGAATATCACAGTTTTGTAGTTGATAAATTTTCATTCACAGGGAGATTAGATCGATAAAACTGTCAGAAACCACACACAAACAAGACCATTCTCAACCACATTCGGAAAAATTAAAAAAAATATATATTACCATTTGTCAAGATTTTCAACATATCCAGGACATTCTAAATTTGTTTGATAAACTAAATGATGAGATAATTTATATGAATACTGAATATATAGGACACAAACCATAAATAGGCTATATAAGCTGAAGTTAAATTCATAAAGAGCAGCGTTACATTGTTTTATATACATTCAAATGCTTCAAGCATGATTTTGATTGCATTAATTATAACATAATGTAACGGAAGACACCTAACAGAAAGAACACGATCAGCGATTTTTTCTATGTACAATATTAATTGCAAAAAAACAACAACAATAGCAGTGATTAACAGTATAATATTCAAATGCATAAATACTTCAAGAAATACAATAAAAGGTAAAAGTCATTAAAATATAAGTCCAAGTGCGTTGACTTCATAAATCGGTCTATTCGGACAGTTGACAACTTCTTTGGAATCTACAGTTCCAAGTCATAAAACACGGAATTGTTCCGTAAAGCCATCTGATCCGTTTACTTATCTATATCCGTTGGCTTGGCTGGCTGAACACTCTTTAGGCTGAGTAGGGACTGGCTTGTGACTGATAAAAAATCATATAATCGATCTCCCTTATATAGGGAAATACAGAAGTCTCCTGATATCATTTTAGAATAGCATCACATAGGACACTCTGGAAAACCTCATTTTACCCAATCACTATGTTCAGTTTCAGAGAAACTACTAGAAAAATGAAAGTAAATAAACAGTGACTGACCGGTGAAAAGAAGGTCGCTATAGCTTCTAGCAAATTCAGTATGAAAAAAAGTCACTGACCTGTGCTTACTGGGTCAAAATTACAACACTGTACACAGGTCAAAACTACAACACTGTTGCTTGTTTATATTTAAAGATACATTAATCTATTTATAGCCAATGACTAAAACACAGTTTAAATCCCACTGTGTAATATCCTCTATTTATTTGAGCTTTTATAACACAGTTTATGATTATTTCATAAACATTTTACTCTTAACTTAAGAAGACCGCAAAAAAAGAAAAGAAAAATGCGAGTAGCAGTAGATATTGCATTCATGCTATATGGTCATCTGTTTCTTGACACCCCGCTGACACTACCGTACGTTAGTTTGACCTTGTATAATTATATAGATCTGTGAGTTTGTTTAGTTTTAAAATTAAGTATAGCCTAATTTAACGGTTACATAAATTACCAAATCAGTGCACTTTTTTTTGTTTTTGATTTAAGTCTGTTTGCACCACCAGTCTGATGCGGGTATAAACCATTATAGTAGGCCATAAAGACCAACGTCACAAAGACACGTCAATATCGCAAAACGCCCATAACATTGTGACCTAATAATAAACTAATCACGTATTGTATACACGACTGTGACGTCAATCATTTGTTACGTCGTTGAGTTGATTAACAATTGTCGCTCTGACAGAGTTTCCTAAAGTCTGTTTTGTCAGTCTTTGATAGTTTCCATTTCTCTCGCTCGCATCAACGCGAACGAAGTCTTTAAAGATGTTGTTTTTAACCTTGATAACTATTGCGGTGTACTCATTCAAGGGAGTTAACTCTTCAACTCATACCATAAACGGTGAGAATTTAAACAACATTTTTTGGGGTACTATTAACTGAAACAGCGTGTCCGTTCAGCTATTCGGCCTTGAGAAGTGGCTATACATGTGACATTCGAGCTAGGACTGTTATCTCGCTTTGGTTGACCCAAAATATGGCACAACGTGACAAGTTGCGGAATTGAGTTTAACATTGAATTTGTGAATCGCCTTGTCTCGAAAGTTGTACATTTTACTTTGGTTGTTAATGTTGAAATAATTCCCAGTGGTTAGTCCATGATTAACAACTAAAAGGAGAAGATTATGTAATTTCTGAAATGGCTTTCTAACGGAAAGCTGAAAAGGTCCGTGTTTCGGTGAAATGGGTTTTCCAAGACGACTAAGCCTATAATTATAATATCTTTGTCATAAATTATGTTTGAGTTTGAGGTTGAAATAAAAAAATCGGAGTGATGAATTGTATAATGAAACTGTAATATTGTACTTCTTTATTTAGTATGTCGAAAAATTTCCTTCTTTTTGTTTCACTGATGAAGTCTCTGTTATAAAATTATCAATTTATGCAGAGGAGGATTGTTTTAATATTGTCTGATAATAAATTTTTGAAGTAATAATATTTGTTTTCGTTTCAGCTGTGAGCGGTCGTAAGGATAAGTCAACTGGTCCAGGGAAAAAGCCTTACACATTTGGTGGAATGAAAAGAGGATTTCTTCTGAAATAAGAAGATTATCTGAAGAATAACTAAAAAAAAAGAGGAATGAAAATGAAATTTAATCAAATTGTACCTGTTTTACAGCGAATTTTATCTATTAGGTTGAAACTTTGTAAGAAAATATTTATTTTCTTTAAAGACTTTGTGGGTGACTTTACAAAATATTTTCTCCGCTACAATCATTATGATATAACGATACCCTTGAACAGAAAATTGAAATAAGGGACAGCTGTATTGTTTACTTTCCAAGCTTATAATCATCAGTTGCAGAACCATGCATTGTAGTAATTTGTGAATGTCGTTTGAGATTTCGTTAACATTCATTCGGAAATCACAGTCGTGTTAACTCGATTCGGCGTGAACGGAGTTAAGGTTGATGGAAGACACAAGCTGCAGGAGCATGACCGATCAACAGGATTTTACCAAATTTAATTTTTATGTCCAGTGCTGCCCACCGACACTGAATTGAACACCAGTTTTATTTTTAAAAAATGGACCAGCGAGTAGTAGGATTAATTTATTATTTTTTGTTCTTTTCTATCTTCATAAATTTAGAAATATATAAGTATCTACATTATTTTCTCTCATAAAGGGGCCTAGTTTAAATTAATTCTATAAAATATTTACTGTTTTCATGTTATCTTTACTAATTTGTGATATATAAACCTCAACTAAATCTCAGGTTTTTAAAAATATTTTAAATAAAATATTTTTTCTTATAAAAAACATTAACGTCTTGATTGGTGTTTTTAGTGGGCTTTTGTTGCAAACAGATTTATCAAATCACGTGCACTGATTTGCTGATTTCTATAACGGTCGAGTTATACTTTATTTTCAAATTAAACAAATTCGCAGATCTATATAATTATACCAGGGCAAAGCGGTGTCCAGAAATAGACGTATTATATATAATGAATGCAATATTTACTGCTACTAACATTTGAATCTTGATCAGCCCTTCTTTAGTTAAAAGTAATAAGTTAATATATGTAATTATTAATGGAATCTGATCATATAGTTGGGACGTTTGAATGTAGGCCTATATAAAACAATGTTACTATATACTCTTCATGAATTTAACCTATTGCTCGTGTCTTGTATTCAGTGTTCTTTTAACATATCCCATCACCCTTGTTTATTGTGGTGGTTAGATTGGTCTTATAAGGCCGTCTTTCAGACAGTTAAATAAAACTGTTATATAGTCAGTCTAAAGTTAGTTTTGTTCATAGAGAGTATAGGTCTATATATAGAGACTCAGCACGACAGATTGGCTCTTATTATGGTAAGTAAGAGGGGGGACATATACGGTTTTACATTTTCTGACTGTTTGTCCATGTGTCCGCGCTGTATCTTGGTTACTATTTCACTTAGGCTTTTGAAACTTGTATAATGGATTCTTCTATGTACGAAGATGTGCAACGTAGGAAAAACAAGAGATCCATGAATGTATCTTGACGCCCACAGTGTTAAGATAGTTTGAAGAGAAGGGTTTAAGAGGGGACAAATTCAAGATTTGATTTTCCGTCTTGTGCCTAAGCCAGTATCGGAAGAATTGTGTTTGCTAAGTATATTAAACAGTTAAACAGACATTACATGGATCAAAACTAAAACCTGCAAAACTGGACCATGAAAGAAAGCTATTAACAAAACATGAAAGTGATCGGAGCAGCGGTTGCTGAGATATAGTGATAACAAGAAATAGCAATATGCATATAACTGCAGAAGACAGACAAATGGATAACAAAAGAATAAATAAATGGATCAAAACCAAAATGAGTCCAGCACAGCTCCACCTTATGAGGATGCTTAATCCACAAAATGAACTTGATTGGAATAGAGGTTTTCAAGATTAGCCAATAACAAAAATGTGTAAATTATGGACAAATGACCCAATT
>JAVFBW010195586.1:0-10132 GCA_034783835.1 Mopalia ciliata
AAAGTGATTACAAGAAATAGCAATACGCAAAGAACTGCAGAAGACAGACAAATGGATAACAAAAGAATGAATAAATGAATCAAAACCAAAATGAGACCAGCACAGCTCCACCTTATGAAGAAGCTTAATCCAAAATATGGACTTGATTGGAATGGAGGTTTCCAAGATTTGCCGATAACAAAAATGTGTAAATTACGCGTAAATGACTCAATTAAAGACGAACAGACAGGAACAAAAATGTTACCTGAAAAACTAGACCATGTAGGGAAGCTTTGAATAAAATATTAATATGATTGGAGAAGCAGTTGCTGAGATATTGTGATAACAAGAATTGTTATGGGATGGACAGACCATGGAGAGTGATGAGAATAGCCCACAGTCAGAATGACTGTGGGCTAAAAAGTGACACAAGGAAACCTACAATAATATGAAAACTATGTATTGAAAGTAAAACTGTTTACATGATGACCCAATGGAAAACATCAGCAATCAATGATACCGCACCGCAGTTACTTTGGGGAGTAAAAACCAAGGCAATCAATTGAATTCTGTCAACACAGGTAGTATTGATGTATTCGGAGTTAGTGGGAGATATAATAACAACGAATGAATAAATCAATGAATTAATTCATAACATTGTAAAAATAAAAATAGACATATTTAAACAATTCAAGTAAATCAGATTGTTTGTTTGTTTGTTTGATTGGTGTTTAACGTCATACTTATATGACGATGAATTGTCTACTTCACATTAAACACAGCCTTATTACATTGGAAAACGGCGAGGAAACCTGGTAAAAACCACCTCTGTGATTGCCGGAGCCACAACATGTGACTCCCTCATATACCTTATGGTCGACGTTACTTTGGGGATTTAAAAACCAAGGCAATAAATTGAACCTACCTTAATTTGTCACAGTTCAGAACTAAATCCAGATCCAAGACTTATTCCAGAAAAATGTTTCCTGTCTGCATGCTTTACTGTTAAACCTGAAAGTTATAACTCACAAATCAAAATAAAACAAATTTAAGTGCGAATTTATTATGTGTTAACAGTCAAAGTATGATCAGGTGATGTACATTTGAAGATTAGTACGAAAAACTTCAGTTAATCAGACCTATAGTCACAGTAATTGGGAGATATATGAAAATTCTGTCAACACTGGTAGCATTGATGTATTCGGAGTTAGTGAGAGATATAATAACAACGAATAAATAAATCAATGAATTAATTTGTAACATTGTAAAAATAAAAATAGACATATTTAAACAATTCAAGTATTTTGTTTGTTTGTTTGATTGGTGTTTAACGTCATACTTAAGGGTATTTCACTTATATGACGATGGGTTGTCTACTTCACACTGTACACAGCCTTATTACTGTGGAAAACCGCGATGAAACCTGGTAAAAACCACCTCCGTGATTGCCGGAGCTACAACATGTGACTCCCTCATATACCTTATGCTTGACAGGTGGACTCGATCCCATGAACGGTAAATCGAAACAGGTTCAGTTTTAGGAAGTGCACATGCTACCACTGAGCCACAGTCGCTGGCCTCAAGCAAATTAGAAGAAACCTATATATATCACTTTTCACTGTAAGCTTGGGCTTATGTACCATTTGGACAAGATTAAAGTGAAATGGTTAAATTTCAATCAGATAACAGCATAGTGAATGGTTATGGACAACTGTTTTTTTTAATTTTTTGCAAACTTGTTGAAGATTTTTAGTTTAAAATAAAAGGATTCTTTTGATTTCGCCTCAAAATAGTGTTGATTGCTTCTCTGCACTTGCTCACTTTCAGAGCCAATGACCTTCATTTTTTGAACTAACATAAGCAAACAATTTTTTCTCTCTACAATAAATACACGTGACTTGTACTTATTATGGTTAAATTTAAATCAAATGTTTCTAATCAAAGGATCATGGTAAAAATTAGTAATTTATACAAAATAGGATTTTCTTAAAGCCTTTCATATATCAAAATAACTCAGATCTAAATATACAGGTATTTTGGGGCCAATGGATTAAACCATTCTGATCCTTCATTTTCTATTTACCACCAGCTACTAAAATTGAGACAGAATTTTCACACTCTATAATATTGTTTATTAAGATCTACCTTGCTGAGAATGCAATGGCTGTTATGTCTAATTTATCTGAAAACTATTGAATTTCTTTGTTAATAAGGTTGAATTAGATGTGTAGGGAAATGTAACAATAAATTATCTGCCATGAAAGAGTGCATCGATATACACTGTATAGCCATGTTTGATTCATTAACACTCCACAGTTTTCAATCTGTTGTCACAATTTAATAAACATAATCGAGTTTCAATTCAGCAAATTAAATATTGTGCTAGTGGTTTTGGAAATCAATGAAAAAATCCTCTATGACAAATAAAACAGCATTCAAATTTACACTGAAATATGCCACATGTTAGAAACAGCCCATTTTATACAGCTTCATATTATAACCCTGTCAGAAGCTCTGTGTATCCGAGCTAAAAAGGGGGATAACTCCATGTAACAAGACTGGACAGCACAGAAAGATGTGCAATTAAAGCAAACAGAGTTATTATCACAGACATGTATCGTTTGTTGTTTGATTTCTTGAGATTAGTCAAGATTTGACTCATATAAAGTCCTGCTAGTCTAATGAGTGAAAGAAACCACCTTCGCGACACTGACAATAAAAGAAGACAACACATAACAATCACAGGATGTATTAACTGGGATTACAATATACAAATTGTAATCTCAGGTAATACAAGCAAATCAACTTTCTGTTCATCCATTTCGGGGCACCACGGCAACAGGAAGATCCCTCCAAAGTGCATGCCATAAATGTCTTCTCAAATATATAAGTGCTCATTACTGTATCATTAACATTTAATAAAAGAGCTTTAATTTTCTTAAATCTCAACTTACACATGCAGTTTTTCCATCAGTTATTAAATGATGTCATAATGTTTCAATTAATCTTTCCCAAATCAGAACTGGTCTCAAACTGTGGTGTTTTAATGAAGAATTATGCCCAGTATGAATGTAACCATGTTGAAGTGACAGTGTTTGCTTAATGTTAACCAAGTTTTAAAATAATCTTTTATTATGTTTAACTCGTAACCAGGAGACAATAAAAGCCAAATCAACTTAACATTTCTATTACCCCATGGTGGTTTTGGTGATTGGCTCTATTAAATTGAATTGAATCCTTTGACATGCTGGTAACACAACTTTGATAGTACATTACTATGAGAATCACAAAAATATTGAGCATTATTACAGATCAGTCACACCATTTTAAATGCAACTCAAAATCCTCCTTTACCAGAAGTAGTGTTGACATCAACACTTTAATTGGAAATATAAAAACCAACAAATCGTTTTAACAATAGCTCTATACCCAGATGGAAGGTCTTCAGAAACACCATGAATGGGAGACATATTACACTGATAACTGGTCATGATCAGGTTTTGCAAACACAGTGTATTAACATGGAGAATATAATTAGATTTGCATTGTTACAAAAATAGTTTAACAAACTCTAGAAAACACAACAAGCTTAAACTCATTAAATTTGAAAATTCAATGCAAGGTCCATTATATGTATTGCCAATTAACACAGATCGGACAGGCTTACTTTAAATCTGCAATCATTTGTTTGTGATTATTACTTGCATATTCACATAAACTACAAATAAATCCATGGCTGATGGGCCTTGTAAATCTTATCAACAATGAGCACTGTCTGCTATATTCTTGTATGAAATTTGTGTTTTTTACAAATGCTTATTTACATAAATGACATACATGTACCCAGAGTTGATAAATAAATATTACTGTTTAATAGTTGGTTACTTTGCATTAACACTTGAGTTGTTGAGGTCAATCAGTACCATAAATGTTAAATTATAGGCCTATGTATACCATTCATTTGAACAATTTAGCAGCAGTCTGAAAAAGTGTGATTTTTAAGAGGTTCTACCCAACAGGTGTTTCTTCTATAAACATTGAACAGAATAAAGTAATTGTAGATGACAATACATAAAACTGTATCCTTTGAACTCATTGGTCCTTCAGCTGAGAAACAATAGGTATCTTTTATAAACATTGACCACTCAATGACTTGATGATTTGATACCTATCTCAATTGTTAACAAACTATCCAAAGAAAGCTTGCCAAAATAGCTGCCTGCTATCAAACAATTTAAATCAAGTTCAGTTGCTGATGTTATCAGTTGAAAGACGGCGATGAAGTGACCCAGGTAACATGTAAATTAAAAAGGCCTCTTTTCCTTTATCTCCTGCAGGTATAAGTTTCTTAAATCAGGTTAGCTAAATGAGACAATTGATCACTTCAGAGCGTCCTTTTGGGGGGATGCACACCCCACTGCCTAAGCCCTAGGCTAGGGCAATTGTCCAATCAACTGTCGGTCCTCAAGAAATCTTGGTTCTATTCTACTAACATACTGGGGACATCTGCAATTTTATACTCATCTGTTGTCATAAATAATACTTTTGAAAAATGTTATAATTTAAATAAATGAAGGGAGAAAAATTTGCTTTGCTATTATGGAAATCAAAACTTAACTTTTGCAGGACTGGCAATGATCAAAAAGGAACATAACTTTGTTAAATAAACAGATTCCGCTTCTGTTACATGTATGTGCATTCTCAAAACATATCTACATTGCATTGTATGAAATCTTTAACATGTTGTTGAATGTGTTAAATGACGGTGTTGTACTCAAACAGTTAACAGATATACTGACTCACTGAAGAGTAATGTTCCTCCAGCGCAGAGTACAGACACATGGTTCGCTTGCAAAAGACTACCCATAGCCAGTAAAGCTATAATGTGAATATCTCAAATAGAGAAGCTGTGTATGGTATGAGGAAATTTACTTATGAGAGCATCACATTATTAACTTGGCCAATTAGAACCCAGGAAGCTATAACACTTTGAAATCTGCCCAGGTATGGTTACATTGGAATGACATGATGTAATATTAAAAATGACAGGATGTAACAATAGAATGTAATATTAAAAAATGACATGATGTAACAATAGAATGACGTTATGACGTTGTGAAACTAACTTAAGAAATAAATTTATGGTTATGTTAGAACATTAGGATGTGTTACAATATAATAACATCATATCAGTTATGATATTACAATAGATATGATGTAGCAATAATTATACAAGCATGCATATGAAACTTAAATAAATACATCCATAACAGTCGTCATGTCTTACTAATTCACCAGCTTCTAAATGCCACTCAAACAAGATAGTCTCATGTTGTCGATAATGATTAAACGGAATGTGCTAAATATAGAAACTCTCATTTGAAAAGATTTCCACTTATGTAAAAAAGAATTTCTTTTCAACATATGTAGATATCTTATACATTAATATACATATACCTATGTCCCCGAGTTCATAGACTGACACTAAAAACAATATACCTTTTTGGCAAGTTTGTAACAAGTGTGTAGAAAAGCCCTTTATATAGGCACTCTGTCCGTTGAAACAACTAGTAATGTGGAATAACTTAACCTAACACACTAGTAGTATGATTCCGAACACCATAACTTTCGAACATTTATCATAGCATCTCAGGCAATGCAAATAAAATTAATGTCAAAATATTGAGTCAAAATGATTTTCACGTTTTTGAAACTACACTACTTGTGTATAACCTATATCCGTCGAACTGGCGAAATCATTTGATTTCATTATCGTGTTAGTATGATTGACGAGGAGTCGAGCCGTCCAAGTTCATTCCGTCCAATGTCACATGATGTTTTGACAGTTAATATATAACGTATTACCGTCTTCCGTTAACACTGGGTCTATTAACGACATTTGAGTCATTTTTACTGACAAGACAGCTGCTCTCGAATGCACGATAAACGTACCAGATAGAAATATAATACGTTGTTGAAAAGAGATAAAGGCTTACTCCTATCTTCGGCTTCTCTGAAATTACTGGACACAAACTAAAATATGGAGAAAACTTTTGCATATTAAAATATATTGTGCCTGTTTCTCAACGATATCCGAGTTCAAATTATCTTTTAATTGTGATGACACAAACAACACTATGCGTCGTTTATAAAGTGAATATTAAGATTGCTTCGTTTATTTATGGGATAACTCTTCGTTTGGTTAACTAGATTCCAGATTCCGTTGCCGGCTTAACCTCTTTGGAATATCAAAAACAATGCGGCAAACCATCAGCAATCTATGACAGCCACCTTAACTCATTCTAGTAAAAAAGTCATCAACAATAGTAGCAACACGGACCAGCAACACACTTTATAGCACATACCGCGGGGGTTATTCATTCTCGCAGAACAGTTTTAATTGGTGAAATATTAACATATTTTCCCTTATTTTGGGATGAAAATGTCTTAGTTTGAACATACTGCATAATATTTCATTTTTAAGAATATCATCCTTCGGAAATAGAACCAAAATGTATTCAATCTTTCTGGGTAACAGGTGGGTATTAAATACTCCTTACCCAGATTCGAGGTAACTAAACAATTTTTTAGGAGAAAAGGGGGTCGCTGATTAGACTAGTGCGCCTTGATGCCATTTGGTGATAAACTCTTGGTCATCGGACGCGTCTAATTTGCGTAGGACTTGAACAAGTAAAAGTTTTTGTCGATTTTTGAAAAAGGTCCCGCAATGCCTGATTTTTTGTCTGTTTCCTTCATTTGGTCCCGGGTTAACATTGACCACATGTGTATGGGCTCATCAATAGCAATAGACGTGATAATGTTCTCCTGTAGCGGCCTAGATTTTGTCAACAAGTCCTTCCTTGGCTCCCTTTAATATCAATCGAGAAGCGACAGACTCATTTCGAAACGTGTGGTTAATTCTGCTCTAGGCATTTTGACGAGACATTCTCTGAGTAATTCGCAGATATTTAAATCGAAATGTTGATGAGAATAATTATAGACTCATTACCCAAATATGATCCTCAGACAGTTTGGATGTTACTTTGATAGCACATAACACTGCTGTCTAATACACAAATGATTATCGATACTCAACGTTACATTCTAATGATACTCTCATAAATATGGATCGCCTAAATGAACCTGGTATATAGGGTATTCTCATAGGAGTGTACAAACGTATCAATATCATTCACAGATAATTAAAAAAGTTTTCAGAATTCTTAAATAAACAGGAAGTCCGATTTTAGCAATTGATATGTATGTTATGTAATCTAAAATGATCAGTTTAATTTGGAATCTATTACATCATTTATTTCATTTTAACCATAAAAATCCACAAAATCCTGGTAATGGACAGAAAACAAAAATGTCTGAATGTAAATATAATTGATATCTTTATTCTAACATTTCACACCTCTATCAGTGTAGTTTAAATTACACTATATTACATAGGAAGACATATTCCCGGTAGTTTATATCCTTGATGTATTTAAGGCAAATATTGTCAATACCTAATTGTATAATTTCGTTCGATTGTATCTGATGTTGTATATATTTGTTTTCATTAGATTAATGAAGTTACATAAAATGAAGCATCGACATATGGCTAACTTGCTTTTAAAATCAAGCAAATGAGCCAATCGTTTAAGAACGTTGACTTGCCTAGCCACTTTGACACAGATCAGATATATATTTTTCAAAGTTAAATTTAATGTCAAAATTTATACCTAACAGCTTGACAGTTTCACTCATTTCTCTATTAATGTCGCCAAGGTTTAATACAGGATCCTGCCAGTCTGGTGAATCAAAGAGAATGGCCTGAAATTTACTAGGATTGGCAATAAGTTGTTTGTGATTGAACCCATCAATTTAATGTTTCCAGTTCAGTTTCGACGGATTTGTCCCAGGTAGATATAGTTTTGTCGTCTGCATAATTATAAGGTGAAGAATGTATTGAGAGGAACAGATCGTTCATAAGTATATTGAAGATAAGAGTCCCTAGGTAAGAGCCATGAGGAATTACTTTTACTACATAGTATATCCACCTGGATTCGAACTCGGCTCTCTTCTGTTGGTAAATTGTGATTTTAGGGCCTCTTCCCGTCATGCATTTCGCGGCCCGTTTCGGCTCTTTGCTGTTGGTGACATTGTGCTTCTAGGGCCCTTTCCCGTTATGTATTTCGCGGCCCGTTTCGGCTCTCTGCTGCATGTTAATGAAATTGTCCTTTTAGGCCAGGGTGGTACGGTAAAAGTTTTTCTAGATGTTATTTACAATTTATTTCATTGGATGAAACTGTAAATCAGTTGATTACTATGTCACTAAAAAGAAAAGTCTTTTTTCAGAACACCAAAAGTCCCTATGGAGAAGTCTTGCAGCATTGCTAGTTAAAAGTAAGACATCCAACGAAACCATTTTCAAACTCTGATACTTCCGTCGTCTTATTTGGTGAGATTCTCAGCGTGTGTGCATAAACATGATATTCATTGAGTTACTGACAGAATGCGGTTTCTATGGTACACTCGAGTGGTAAAAATCGAAGATGCTCGAGCTGTACGCAAAACGTAATTCGATTTAGCTCTGTCATTTTTTGCGGGCTGTACTGTAAAATACAATCGATTTTTTTGGACACTTAATCTAACGAAACATAAAAGATATTGCTCACAGGAAGCCTAAATACAACTATTTCTGTGTCATTTACTATTTTTAGTTTAACAGTATGGATTTGTTTTGCACTGTTTTGTTTGGTTTGAAGTGTTATTACTGTTTTTTATCACCTTCCTCATTATCTCAACGATGTCTCGTCTGAAATTAATAAAGCACGTGGTAGGGATATGGGTTGCACTGTATTATTTTGTTTTATTTTGTCATTACTGTTTTCTATCAGCATCCTTCTATATCTCAATGTTTTCTCGTTTGAAATTAATAAAACCCAGGTAAAACCCATGGAGCAGAGCAGTATCGTGTTGTCGATAATGTTTAAATGGAGTGTGCTCAATAAATACTCTCATTTTTTTTATAACGTTTATTTTACTTATGTACAATTGTTTTCCACATATGTGAAAATTTGTTTACTTATGCTGAAAAGATTTTCACTTAAGTAAAATAGAATTTCTTTTCAACATATGTAGAAATCCTTTCAACATATGTGAAATTCTTTTCCACATAAGTAAAATAAAACTCCAAAACCTAACTATTTGACATATGTGGAAAAGAATTTCACTCATGTAAAATAAACGTTTATTTTAGATATGTACAAAAGAGTTCCACTTATCAAACAAACTCAGAAATGATTACTCCTCACGGCAAGGGACCGTACCCAGCCTACATTTATGCCCCTATATCGTCTTGTGTAGCCTTTCAAGACAAATGCAAAAGACAATAGGAATATATTTCACATGCTGTGCGAGTTTATCCTCTGCAGCGCACCATCCCAAGTAAATTTTAAAGTAAATGGTCCGGTGTTGCCAAGATTACAACAACAACAAAACGACTGACCTACAATCTGTATATAGGTCATTAAGCGTAGACTGCCACAAGTTGAAACCTAATAGCCTACAGTTAACAATACAAAACTATGCATTTTATTATGAAAAATGCCAATTAGGGTTACAAATAAAAAGTGAATATTATTATATTAGGCAAAGCACTTTTATTGTAGTCTACATCATTTTATTTTCGGGGCGACTCAGACGAGTAGTATTGCTCTCTACAGAATAGGTTGCAATTGAAGGCCTATTTAACTATTGTAGTAGCCCTCGTTTATTCTTCGCTAGAGAATAACGGATGGTTTGCGAAATGCAGAGAGTGGGTGTCCTTCCAATCGGAATTTACTTTTTGGGCGAACTAACTGCCGCTAGATACAAGCTGCGAGGGAGAAGTCTTTAATTAAAGCCGTGGGTGCATTTTTTTTTACATATCTACAAAAGAGTTCCACTCACCTTTTTATTTTACATAAGTGAAAAAGTTTTCCCCTTATGTTGAATAAAGGCTTATTTTAGATATGTTGAATTATTTGTCACATATGTTGAATTGTTTTCCACATAAGTAAAGTTCTTTTCCATATTTGTGAAATTCTTTTCCACACATGTAGAATAAAGTCATTTATTTTACATATGTGGAAAAGAATTTCACATATGTGGAAAAAAATTC
>JAVFBW010195597.1:0-10132 GCA_034783835.1 Mopalia ciliata
GATGTTCTGTATTTGTGTCCGTCGTCATATAAGTGAAATACCCTTGAGTACGACGTTAAACCCCAATCAAACAAACATCTTAAATTAAATTCTCAAATGTTCTTGTATACCAGACATATAGAACTTAGTAACCTGGATAAATCCATTTCTCAAAACGTGTTTGGAGTCAAATTTATTTTATGTTTACAGCCATAGACTGGTCTCCCATTTTGGGAGATTTTATATTAAAGAAACCTTATGTGGTAAAATTGAACTAGTTTTCTTTTTCATTTCACTTTGTCAAACCACTTTTGTGACACAAAAGGAAAAGTACATGAACCAAGGCACTGATGTCAAGTTATAACAACCAACTATTACACTTTAGCAAATAAAATATGGGGTGTTCACTTTTCTTATTCTGTCAAAAAGTGAATACTTGTGACATTAAGAATATATTTGTGGGACATAAAAAAAACTTTGTGTGACATAAAATTCCCAAACATACATAAAGTTAGTTATTTCTTTTATTCTGTGGTATAGAATGAAAGATGGAGTTAAATTGAGCATGTGTTTTCATTTTGTTGTGAACAGGACATTGTGTGGTACACCAAATTACATTGCTCCTGAAGTGCTAGGAAAGAAAGGTCACAGTTTCGAAGTGGATGTTTGGTCTTTAGGTTGTATATTGTAAGTTTTGTTTTCTTTTATCGGATTTAAATATCTATGGCACCCTACTATCAACTCTTGTCCAAATAAATTCAATTGCGGGGGTGGTTTTGTACGAGGTTTCTTCTCGGTTTTCCACCGTAATTAGGCTGTGTGAAGTGGACAATCCGTCATCATATAAGTGAAATACTTTTGAGTATGACGTTAAACACCAATCAAACAAACAATCATCTCTGCAATCAGCAACCATTCTCAATGCCGCCTCTGGCTAAGAGTACGATCGAATCTGTTTGTGATGTCTTTGCATTACCCTGGATTGTCCTGGCTTGCAGGGTATCGTTGAGTAAAATAACATAAAGTCCACATTTAATGGCTATTTATTGTTAGAGGACACTCAGTCTTCATCAAAAGGGCACCACTTAGACCCATGATTTAAGGGAGTTGTATTTAAGCACAGGGTTAAACATCAATGAATCTAATTCCTGATAGTTGTGCCAAGATGTATGTCCTCTTTCATTAAGGCTATGTTAAGTAGCTGTACCATGTAAATCCATTGTTTACTAGCGATTCAGCCTAGGTGCTGCTGGTATATGATGTGAAAATCAGAAAGTGTTAGTGTGGATGGAAATGACGAATAAATACTTGTAACAAACAACCACATGTTGATGACCCTCTTGTTTATATTTTACTTTGCAGATTTACATTGCTAGTAGGGAAGCCACCATTCGAAACGTCTTGCCTCAAAGACACATACATGAGAATAAAGAAGAATGAATATCATATCCCAGGTCGAATCAGTCAGCCCGCCCGTAATTTAATCACCAAACTTCTAAAAGCCGACCCAACACAAAGACCCAACAT
This sequence comes from Mopalia ciliata, assembly GCA_034783835.1. Lineage (NCBI taxonomy): Eukaryota > Metazoa > Mollusca > Polyplacophora > Chitonida > Mopaliidae > Mopalia > Mopalia ciliata. Next base: position 1,507 of record JAVFBW010195597.1, read on the forward strand.
GGATGTGATCATGGAACATGAGTTTTTCACTTCAGGTTAACATGATTCTTTTTCGGTTTCGCGGGTGGTTGAAGGGAGCTTTATGTTGCCCTGTTGCTCTCGGAGTTAATGGGGAACAGGAAGCCAATCTGTTTGTGGTGTCTGTATTGCGTCCTCGTGTCGTCCTGTATTTGTCCCGTCCTGTCTTTGTTTGTTGCCAGTCGTGTCAAGGGGGGCTTCCTTCACCCATTGGGCTGGCATGTCGCCATATACCTGAAATACCCTTTAGTACGAATATAACCCCAATCAAACAAACAAACCATCTTTTCGGTTTCACATTCCAACATGTCATCATGCAGGAATTACGATGTATTGATGAAATACAATTTGTTGCTTTTTTGTAGTGAATAAGTTTAAACTGTTTCATTTTAATGCTGACGATAACCCTTGTATTTTCAGGTTACCTCCCAAATCGTCTACCCACCAGCTGTTTGTCCATGGCACCTAGATTTGGAACACAAAGAAGAATTCTAACTGAACTGAATGGAACAGGTAAAATTAGTACAATTTCATTGACTGATGTATGGTCACTCATCTTCTATTTATATGTAAGCCCTCTGACTAAGGGCAGTTTGTTTGAAGAGTAGCAATGCAGTCTTTACAATTAACTTGCCAACATTATCGAAATGCTTCAAATCTTTGTTGTTGGTATCAATTATTGTTGGAATAAGCCATCATACATGTATGTCTGAAATGCCCTTAAGCATGGTGTAAATATCAATCAATCTATTTAATATTTTATATATACAAATCTTTTAGTTATATCCCCTGACCAAAGAAATAATGGCCAGAAGAGAACATTACCCGATAATTTAAGATGACTATATAATTATTCTGATCCAATGCTTCCTAGTTGCCATTCCAGAAAAAAAGTTTATGTAACCCAACCTCATCAGTTTAACATTTACACAGAACGTAATCTAAATGTAATTGCTTCTGTATTCAGACTTCTAACTGACTATATTTTGCGTGTTAACAGAGCAGCAGGGCTTGGATCCAACAGGTATGAGGGCAGGGTCAGGTGACCTAAAAAAAGACGATAAAGGAAATGCTTACGATCTTGCAGATTGTGATAGAATTGGCCGTCCTTCATCTTCAAAGTCTGGAACGGTCAAACCAGGTAATAAGTTCTTCTAGTACTATTTTTTTCTAAATTGAATGGGCGATATGTTGGGGGAAGCTTCCTGTGACTCTCATAGTTAAAGAGTATCCTTGTATTGCTTCTAGCGATTGTCTTGTCTTTGTGTTGCCAACTGTGTTCAGGGTGATTACGTTCATTCATTGGTCTTTCACAAAGACTGGACAAACAAACATTTGAATTAATTGGTGGGCAGTTGAAGGGAGCTTTGCTTGTGTTCTCGCAACTAAGAGATCAAACAGTTGATCTGCTTTGGTGTCTACTTATTCTTTGTGTTTTCCATCACCCATTTGGCTGTCATGTTGTCTTATGATTGAAATCCCCATAAGTAGGGCATTAAACCATTATTGAACTACCCTATAACTTCTAAAAGTTGGGACAGAAATAGGCTTTAACACAGGGGGCCTTACATGTTTTTATGGACTCCTAAAACTAGATTGTCCGAAGCTTTAGACATTATACAATGTGTTAATTATGTTTTAATCCTCTCTTTTTGACCTTGTTGTGGCTTGTATATCATAATTGTGACTTCCCTCTTTTAACTTATTAATATATTTATAGGATTACTGAGTTGATCATTTTATATCCATATCATATGTTGATTGATAGACGAATGTTTTATGTTTCAGCCATAGAAACAGACTTGCAGGATTTACACGACCAGTTAGCTTCAGTGATAGCCTCTCGACCCGCTCAGAAAGAGGGTGCCTGTGAAGGTAGGTCAAACAGCTAGAGGTTAATAAATGGGAAGTTAAATTGAGTGAAAATTTTGACACTGTTTGAAGGGAAAATTGTGCTATTGGAAGAAAATGTAAAATGTCCATTTCATTGAGATTTTTACAAGTGTCTGTCTGTATTGTTTAGTTTACCGTTATGCAATACCTCTATTATTGTCGAGCCCCGTGAGAGAGCGGGTGGGCCATGGCCCTTCAGAATACTCCCTCGGCTTCCTCGATCGATTGTAAGAGGCGAGAAAAGAGGTTGCTTTCTGTTGCCCTGGTGTTCGCAGAGGTAACAGGAAGCAGATTTGTTTATGATGTTCTGCATTTGTGTCAGTCGTCATATCAGTGAAATACCCTTGAGTACGACGTTAAACACCAATCAAACAAACAAACAATCTATTATTGTCGAAAAAGGTCCTCATTCAGCCATGTAGTTAGGCACATTGTTGTATTTTAGAAAATTGCTAGATTAAGCTTTGTAATCCCCTTGCTAGATAACCTGTATAGATTAATTCAAGCCTGAGACACACAGCCTTGGCTCTGTGGTTAGCTGGATGTTCTGCTGTCATGTTGTAAGTGAAATAACCTATAGTAGGAGGTTAAACCTCAATCAAGCAAACAAATTAACAATCTGAGCTGGTGTTTCAACCATATCTTTATGACCCACCCTCTGGCTAAGGGGAGTTTGAAGAGTAGCACTACTGTCTTTACTTACCCCTGGAGGAAAATGAACTTTTCAGCCTTATGGAAAGCTTTACATCTTGGATGTTCTAGAATCGATAATTGTTGGAATACACTGCCGTCATATAAGCGAAATACCCTTAAGCACAGCGTAAAACACCAATCAATCAATCTTTATGAGGCTAGTATGTTTCCAGTATTGATGTTCTGCTTTACTGTGTACTTCGCACAAATTTTCCAACAAACCAAAATACATATGGCGGGCGGTTGGAGGGACCTTTATGTTGCCCTGGTGCTCTCAGAGCTAAAGGGGAACAGGAAGCCGATCCATTTGTGGTGTCTGTATCGCTTCCTGTATTTGTCCCATCCTGTCTTTGTTTGTTGCCAGTGGTTCACCCATTGGGCTGACATGTTGTCATATAAGTGAAATACCCTTGAGTATGATGTTAAACCTCAATCAAACAAAATATATATCATTATGTATTTTATTTTTGCGTTTGTATGACAATTACTGGTTGATACACCACTGTCATTTAAGTGAAATACCCTCCGAAATGACATTTAATATCAATCCCATATGGTAATACATGATGTTGTTGTGTATTTTAAGATGAGGCTGAGGACCCAGCAGCACTGCCTATCTACTGGGTGAGTAAGTGGGTTGATTACTCTGACAAGTACGGCCTGGGATACCAGCTCTGTGATAACAGTGTGGGAGTGCTCTTCAATGATAGTACACGTCTCACCCTTCTCGCTAACGGAGAGTAAGTAGTCTTTTCACTATTGACATATGCTTTTAGAGGCCTTATTTTTTCAAAATTTTGTGTAAGCGATCTATCGTTCGCGTGATTAAAACCCACCTAACCTATCATTCGGTTGCTTGAAAAAAATAGTCGTTCTCGTATAAAGCTTATGTAAATATACAGTGTAATTAAGCTATGTTTTCTATTTCATGTTGTTACGATCTCTTGTTTCGTTTTCAGTAAAGTTAATTTATTGGGTTTTTTCCTCAAATTTACGTCATAAGTGAAACAAGAAATGGATTATACTAAAATAAACTAAGATTATGGCCAGTCTATCATACAATTTATTTCTGACAGCGTATGGGAATATTTTTCTGACTATCTTGTGTAGAATGTACATACACTGTAGACATCTGATGTACATTGTCTTAGATCGCATGAACGGTGACCTTTCGCATGAATTTTCATTTGCGTAAACTCCACGTAACCTGAACGAGCGTTCGCGTGAAAAAATAAGGCCTGCTTTTATTTTATCAGGTCCCTAGTTCACAATCCAATTTCGTACTAAATGGAAGATATTAATTCACACATTAAGATGTTTAATTGTCTATACCCATATTCAGCGAGACTAGTAAGTAATGGCAAAATAATGTCTTTGATTTTTTAAAATTTTATATTGTACCCTTACAGATTTATGTAGAGTTTAAAAACATTCACTTCAATTAAGTACAGTAATATGTAATCAAACATTGTTTCCCAGCAGTTCTTTTTACACCAACAGATAATGGTGTACTTACAGGGACTCGCGCATTTAGTTAGAAGGTGTTTACTGTTTCTCTCCAAGCTAAGGGCTTGGTTGTGCTATTGTCAATTATTTTTTAAAGACATTGCCGTCATATAAGTGAAATACCCTTAAGCACTGCTTAAAACAACAATGGATCAATCCAAGCTAAGGGAACAGTTGATCTGTTTGTGAAATCTCTATTATTTCCGGTATTGTGACTATTGTCCTGACAGACGTTTGAAAGTGGCGTCAAGGGTGGTTTCTTTCACCATTTGGGCTCACAAGCTGTCATTAAAGTGAAATGACTAAGTATGGCGTTAAACCCTAATCACACTCCATACAAGATAATTTTGTACGATGTTGATAATTCTGGGATTTGTTCATTTTAGGAATATACAGTACATAGAGAGGAATGGAACAGAACATTTCTTTACATTGAAGTCTTTTGCTGAATCACTCATGAAGAAGATCACACTGTTGAAATACTTCAGAAGTTACATGAGTGAACATTTGTTAAAGGTAAATTGAATGATCTCTTATCACTATTCCTGGATCTTTTCACGGGGATCATAATTGTTCTAAACCAAATTACAGATTTAATTACGACATTGTGAGTTGATTCTGTTCGTTAGGGTTTTTTTACCTGAGGGCAGGTTTTTTTTAAAATAGAAGCAATGTCTTAAATTAGCAGTGGATTAAGATTAACTTTCCAAAAACACTTAACATTTTACGGCTAGCTAATGTTTTTAATGTTGAAGTAAACATCTGTGGTATAAGTGAAATAGTTTTAAGCACAGTGTAATCAATCAATCAATGTTAGTTTGCTGGCAGCTTCAGCAGTCATGAAGCTATGATCACAGTTGTTCTGTAGAAGGAGTCACGGAGTGCAATGTTTGTTTTATAAACTTAGATCAGCATGGTATTGAACAGGAATGTCCTTTTGGTTTATCTTTGGCACTTTTCCATTTTTTGATTATCTTGTCAAACTATTTGACATTCCATGCAGTTATAATTGTGATAACCCTTCTGTATGCAGTGAATAAAGATATAGAAATTAAGCGTGACTTTTTGTTGTATTCAGGCTGGTGCTAACATGACTCCACGAGAGACAGACGAGCTGACACGTCTTCCCTTCATGAAGGCCTGGTTCAGAACACGCAGTGCTATCATCCTTCATCTCAGTAATGGAACTCTACAGGTAATTCAATAAATGCTGAAATGGTTAATCGGGTACCCGTGAACGGTTACAAACTTGAAGGTATTCGAATACACCTTTTTGAGCTGTAAAAAAAAATTTTTTTCTATCATGCAGTATTTTTGTTTGAGAAGCTCTCGTGCCTCGCTGGCCGTCGCTGAAATTTTAAAGACAACCAAAGCCAAATAAATTAATTATAATACTTACATCTACTTACAAGATAACAGTAGAGCTAGGACTAATAAGCAGCAGGTATTTTGTACTGAATAAAAGCGTTCTGTAATATTTCTACACAATTAGGCTACATGACAGTACATGTATATGACCATGTGTCATATACGTAACGAGTACTCGAATAGTAATCGAATATCACAAAACGGGTACTCGGTTACAAAAATCAGTACCCGTTTCAGCACTATAAATTTTCATGCAATTTCAATGTTAATGGTAAATGCAAGGATTTTGATTTCAGAAGACAAAAACATAATTGAACTTTTGATATCCCCAATAATCAACCTCCCTGGGTTAATATTAAACTCTTCAAAGTATATGGTGACTGATGCAGAAACACAAATTCACTATCCATATATCCATCCAAGATAGATAAAGGGATGACATACCATTAATATTAAATTGTGTGATAATTATGAACTTATGTGACTGCTTGTTATTATTTATTTAATTAAATATATTTTTTATATCTATTTGAATTTTTAACTGTAGCAAATGAATTGTAAATCTAACTGAAAGTATCTTTTTATTGTAGATTAATTTCTTTCAAGATCACACAAAGATAATTTTATGCCCACTGATGGGAGCTGTGACATATATTGATGAGAAGAAAAACTTCCGTGTGTTTCGATTGAATCTTTTAGAAAAGTATGGCTGTTCACAGGAGCTTCTCACTCGTTTTGAATACGCCCATTCCATCGTGGAAAGACTTATGAAAAGTCGAGCTGCCACTTCTGGGCAGACAAAAGAGAAGTAAGGTGGACTAAGTGCCATGGACATTGCTGAAGTGAACTTTGTTGTCTGCAATAACTTGAGACAGTATATAGATTGGTTACGTCATAGACCAAATAATGATCCTCTCATCACAGGAATGGACACTATTTATGAGAATATTTGTATGTTATCTTACAGCCATACCTTTTTTATGTCGATGTGATACTAAACTGGAAGTCCTGTCAAATTTTATGTGATATAGTATCATGTGATAAATGACAAGTTATCGTAGACAAGCAAAAAGAAACTATTATGTAGGCAAATCTCGCGATATCTCTGCATATATCTTAACATATTCCTCCACAATCATGAGTTTGTGGTACTGAAAATGGGCCTCCAATTATTACTGAAAATACACTTTTTTCGTGCACACTTATCCATACAATTCCATTCATACTATGTTGTAAATATTACAATGTTATAGGGCATGTTTGTTTTGTTCTTTTGTACTTGACTACTGGTGACTGCGTCCAGATACTGTCACTATCTTTGGAGAACTGTACCCATGTTATGGAGCAGTATTTTGTGATGTTAGTGGTAACAGGCATAGGATTGGAAGGGAAAATTTGCATCTTTTTAACTTTCCATTTATGCTAGAACTAGAAAGACTGTCAACGAAAGTGGATTTAATTAGGTAAAATATCACAGATTGTTCTGTGACTTACATGGCTTATAGAGAAAAAAAAACAGTGTTTTAGCTGTGGTCTCTAACATCTAAACAGTGCCTGTAAAACTATCAAAGCATTTCCTTTGATTTTTTTTTTTCCTATATTAAATAATCAAAAATACTGTCATGGCATAGTAGTTTTTGGCATTTCCCTCGCATTTTCTCTTTTAAAATGTATATGAATTATGAACATTTGATCTGCACGTTTGAGGCGGCCATCAAGATTGCATTAGTCTGTCTGAAACTGTTACACATTGCTAACAGCACTTGTAATACCAGCACAGTTTTCCAATATGGAACCACTGGATGGGATGCTGTATATATACCTGGTATCTCCTCTCTTACCACAAGAATACAAATGCGTATTTACACTTCAGCATTTTCTCCCTTGTCCCTTTTGCTAAGACTAACAGTTGTCTCATGAACTTATTACGTTTACAACTATGTTGGCTCTGACAAAATGGAGACCAATCTTTTAAAGGTGCTCAAAGCTATAAATTTGAATAAATTGTCATATGAAAAGGTAACACATGATGAAAGGTTTAATCTGATTCGTTGATAGAACAAAAGGTTAAATCTGATTGGTTGTGGATGTAGGGCACCTTCTTCCACTAAACATATGGAACAACTAAGCTTTTTAGCCTGTTTGTGGAAAAATAAGGACAGAGAGACCAAAGATATATTTCATCTTTCCTGCAGTAGATGTATAATTCCATGAGCAAAATTAAGCTATTCAAAAATATGGAAAGGAAAATTTATAAATAAAGTGTGTTACAATAGCTTTCTTGTATAGGTCTGTATTTATATTAAATATTTCAATTCAAGCCCAGAAAAATATGACATTTTTTTTACACTGAATTTGCATAAATCATGTGAATAATAATTTTGTTTTGAGTTGTTCCACAAATACTTTTATTGTTTTCTATTGCTTGTCTCATGCTTTGAACTAGTCTATGTTAGGCACATTTGGTTAACACTACCTTTTTCAAGGGACTAAGCAAGCCAAAGTTCCATACGTGGTGAAAAATCAACTAAATATTATTTTTATTTCATTTTAAATGTAATGTTAATTTCATTTCACTTCTATTTTTGCAGAAAACAATTGTTTATTATTAAAAAAAACTTGTAAATAACTTATTCTGTCATTAATTTTCATATCATTTTCTACATGTTTATGTTAATCTTAAGCAAGCTGTGAATACATGAATTTGATCATGAAACAGTTTAATTGGGAAAGTGCTTTTTACAAACTTTAGGTGAGTGTGTGTTCAATTGTTGTTAACAATAATATACTCACTGGATGTGCTTTATATCGTGGGCTTAACTCACTGTCTGCATGGTAGATGCAGTGCTATTCTCATTCCATATAAAGCATTTATTATATACACCAAAGAAGTAACGTCAAGATCTGTGAAGGCACAGGGAGAACATGTCTACTTTTCCCTCACGACCCGAAAGATAACTAATTTCTCTCCAAATCCTAAAGATAACCATACATTATTTTAAAACTTTCTCACTGCTCACCCCGCCCCGTGAGGGAGTGGGTGGACCATGGCCCTGAAGAATACTCCCTTGGCTTCCTTGGTCGATCGTAAGAGGCAAGAAAAGAGGTTGCTTTCTGTTGCCCTGGTGTTCGCAGAGCTAAAGGGTAA
>JAVFBW010195608.1:0-10130 GCA_034783835.1 Mopalia ciliata
AAACTCGAAAAAGCATTCGTAGGTAATTACAATAACGGGATACTTAACTACTTGTAATTACATTATTTGACTTTTTATTGGCGAACCAATCGAGGAAAGAGTTGGTTTACTTTATTACAACAGGCTACTGAATACTAAGTAGATCGTTAACACGAAAGTTTCTCCACAAGACCGCTGTGGAGTGGCTGGTTCCGATTAAAATGACCAAAAATTGTTAGCTCGCTGCTCTAAAGTCGTTATTAACTATCCAATACAAGGAAACAAACATAGTTTTACAGTTTTTATCATCTTTCCATATAAACCGTCCCATTTTATTCCTGTTTCCTGTACTTTCCTGACTCATTTCACTATTTATGTAATTTATTGTGATTGGAATTTATTTAGTTCATACAGGTACCTTGTTATGAAACAAATGCCCAAGAAGATAGACGGACTGAGAGGTGTGTGGTGCGGATATATATCCGGTTCTACCATCTTTTTACAAAACATAAATCACTTGAGCATTAATGCCAACAAAGCTGCCTATTTTATGGTCACAGTGGTCCTTCCAGTGAAATTTCAAAACGAAGCCACTGAATCAGGATCGGTCCGATAGTCACAATCATCAGCCATACATGAACTAGGCTGCATATTACGTAGTTGGCGAAGACGCAATCAAAAGTCGAGCATCGCTAAAAAAAACTCAACAGCTATAAAAGCTGTGAGTTCCTAATGACCAGTGATGACGTATGTAGGCCTACCTGTCCTTCTGAATAACTTACTTTAATTTTATTCCAGCAGGCAAATAGCATAAACCAGTCCGGTAGCAATTTGTCTCAGGCCAACAGCCTAGGACCAGCGTGATTTTAACTGGACACCATCAAAAGCTACATTTTACAGAAATAACTCCCTTATTTCGGGGATAATAATCCACCTCTATTATATTGGACGATGTGTCAAACTGCACTGGAACAGTTTTATCAGGTATAGTATGGCCTAATCACCTACAATAGGAGGGTAACATTCGTCAGACAGGAGTCTCTGAAATCAATCAATAAGCCTAGACTGGTCAGTCGGTTGTATGCACTTTTCGCCAAGAGAGGCGTTCAGTAAACAAATTGTTCAACAATGATAGTGTTAGCAACTATAAACTGTATTTGCCTTAGGAGTGACTGAGACTGGACTTGTCATCCAAAACTGATCCTCGCTTAATGTTAATGTTTTGGGAGTTTGCTCTTCGATATTGAAGACTTAGGATTGTCACCTCTATGAGACACAAATATTTAGCATTTTTGACAAACAGATCAGCGGTATCTGAGCAAGTCTCATTTGGGGAAGTAATGTTATAACAACTGCAGCTCACGCCTTCTTGAACACACACTGATTTGTGTTATCACACATTCTTAAAGCGGCAATAACAATACACAAAACAGCACACAATAAAGAAATACTAACAGCATTTGGTCACGCTCTGTAGTAAAGCATTCAACTAGCCGTCAACCATGTTTAGTGTCATGTTTACGTGTTAAAACTATTTGCACAGCTCAGATATCACCAAAACCTTCCATAAATCGTCAAGTCAGACAACGGTGCAAGGCTTTTCTCACTTCCTATGGCAATAAAAGTGTTAATATAACATCTGTCCAGAACCGGAATACGTGTTCACAATTTCCGCTACTAACTGACTTTTTGTGTGTGGAACAGATTTCTTTTTTAACTGCGACGTACACAGCTTTGCACGGTTGGAACATTGATGATCCTCCAGTGCGAAGTGATAACAGTACACCCCGGCATGGACCATACTGATCTTATACTAAGTGTCACACTTTTGTGAGACGTAAATGAGATACAATCTTTATCAGCGTAAAACTTGACCGAAACAGTGAGTAATGCTCATCGACAAATTGGGCTTCGGCACTTTGGTGAAACTCTTAATTCATACTGACGACCATAAAACACGTTAGCTTAAATCAGTTATTTCCCCATCTACATAAATCATTCCGAGCCAGTGATGAATTTAATTCCTCGTCAATGACGATCAATCTGAAGTGGGAACGCAGCGAGATGAAAAATGCAATCGGCCAACATAAAAAATGCTCCGCTTGAGATATCGGTTGACAACAAGGATTGCATATAGGTGATATGTGAAGGGCATTTGAAGTTAGCCATCAACCTGTAACTGGGGTATACGAAAAAGTCGATCATGTTATATGTCATCGCTCATCCATTTAACTGATGCATGTGAAAAAGGGCTGCCCGTTTTTGTTTCTTTTTCTCTGTTGCTTGATTTTTTTTTTTTTTTTTTTTTTTAATTTAGTGATTTAATCATTCAGATAAAGGTAAAAGCCCACCCTGTCAACATCAATTCGCTATAGGATTTAACCCACAAATATAAACACGGGACGTTTTTCTTGTTGTTTTGGCCATTCTCTCCTGTCACATGTCAAAGGCACACAGCAATTCTGTGTTTAGAGCATCTTTTTACTTTTTTCAGTGGGAAGTTTTATGAAAACAAAATAACTTAATGTAACTTAAGATGAAGGCATGAAAACGGTGTTTATTACACAAACCGGCTAATCAACCTTTGCATCAATGTTATTTCCGGTCCCAAAGCAACAAAACATTTCGTGAAATAAAGTAAAGATATGTGGTCAGGCGGCGGAGATCCGTCAGTGGAATGAGGCCACCAGAGAAATCAGTATTGACAAAATACTCTACCCTGAATCACAGCATTATAACCATGTTTTAAAATTAAAAGACTACAAGAATAGAGTTCCAGCTCTAGAAGCCGTAACAAATCTGCTGTCGATGTCTCTTACAAGAAGGATAAGGTCATATTAATTTCCAAGAGACCCTAGAATCATATAAACTTCAATTAACCTTCCATTTATAGCCCAGTAGTTACTATCACCAACATACTTAGCGGAACTGACTTCTGAAACTGCATCACTCTCATCTTTAGCCACGGGGTCGTTCACTGGGTCACTAAGAAGTTGAACTCGTTATCTTCACTCTAATAAACCTGCACTTTATAGCTGCTGTTACTGTCACCAACAAAGACCCACTCAGTGGAACCGGCAAAGTTTCCACCATCTTATCACTGTGATTTGTTGCCACAGACAAGTTCTCTGGCTAATTGGGTCAACGACTGACCACTCAAATCCTTAATCTATAGTTCTAAAAGTGTTCGGTGTATGTACATAAACCTCTCCTTTGATCGTTGCCTATTAAATATGTTTTAAAATCCGAAAATATTATCATCCTGTCCAACAGTGATTACCACAGGTGTCAATCTATCCTCTGGCTCGATATCCCTCGACTACTCGTAGCGTACAGAACAAGGGTAATTTTACCATGGTCACAGTGAATGCCTGTATATTTTTATCGATATTTAAAACAAAACCGCTGCTCAATACCGCTGTGGAGTGACTGGCTCCGATTTAAATGACCAAAAACATTAACTTGCTGCTCTAAAGTCGTTATTAACTACCCCATTACAAGCAAACAAACATAATTTCCAGATTTTATAATCTTTCCATGTAAACTGTCACATTCTATTTCTGTTTTCTGTAATTTGGATGTTACATAATTTGACAAATGTCTTCGTGTTTTACGGAAGGTAGACGGGCTGATAGGTATGTGGTATCGATAATTCTTTGTGGAAGTTTGCTTCCTGAGCCCGAGGGTTGTGTCTGCGATATACAATACATTTTTGTTGTATTTTTTGGGGAATACACTTCCATCCCGTCCCACCGCCTCCCTTCTAATGGAACAGAATCACCTCCCAACTTAATACACTGCCCAGATCAAGGAAAATATCTAAGGGCAATTTTAAATAACGGACAGCTATCAGAATTATGTTACAATACACCTGGTCAGTGAAGCATCCCAAGCTACTTACAAATGAATGAGAACAATAAACGGTCCTAATTCACTCTACAGTTTAGTCCAAGGCTTTATCATTTAAGTGCATTTCACATTGAACACCTCTGTCACATGTCGTATCTTTCGGTTTCAAATATTACGTCTACATACACTAGCTTGTACAATATTTTTTACAAAATATAAATCACTTGGACGCTAATCCCAACAAAGCCGCCTACTTTATCGCCACGGCGGTCTTTCCAGTGAAATTTTTAACGGGAGCCACTGAACCAGGATCAATCCGGTCTTTACACTGATCAACCATACATGAACAGCAACTATCATTCACGTAGTTGGTGAAGAAGCAATCCGAAAATCGAGCAGTGCCCAAAAATTCATTAGCTATAAAGACAGTGAGGTTCTAATGACCAATGATCAAGTATGTACCTGTCGTTTAAAATCAGGTCCTATAATTTTATTCCTGCAAATTGAATAAAACAGTCCCATAGCACTTTCTTTCAGATCGACAGTCTATGACCAGCGTGGTTTTCTCTGGACACCATCAAAAGCTCATTTCACCGAAATAACTCCCTTATTTCAGGGAAAATGATCCACCTCTATTATATTAGACGATGTGTCAAACCGCAGTGGGACAATTTGACCAGGTACAGTATGGCCTAATCACCAACAAAATCGATCAGAATAGATTGTTACATAAATAGAAGGGTAACATTGGTCACAAAGGAGTCTCTGAAATCAATCAAACTGATAAGCCTTGACTGGTCAGTCGGTTGTAATCACTGGTCGCCAAGAGTTAGGTTCAGTAAACAAATTGTCCAACAATGATAGTGTTAACAACTATAAACTGTATTTGCCTTAGGATTGAATGAGACTGGACTTGTCATCCAAAACTGGTCCTGACTTAATGTTAATCTTTTGGGAGTTTGCTCTTCGATATTGAGGACTTAGGATTGTCACCTCTATGAGACACAAATGTTTAGCATTTTTGACAAACAGATCAGTGGTATCTGCATAGTTCTCATTTGTGTAAGTAATGTTAGAACAACTGCAGCTCACACCCTATTTCGCACACACTGATTTGTGTCATAGCACGTTCTGGAAGTGGCAATAACAATTGTCAAAACTGCACACAATAAAAAAATACCAATATCATTTTGTCACGCTCTACTCGGTAATAAAACGTTCTGATAGCCCCCGCCATGATTACTGGCATGTATACGTGCACAGCTCAGACATCAACAAAACCTTCCATAAACTGTCACGTCAGACAATGGTGCAAGGCTTTTCTCACTCCAAATGACAATAAACTCCACTGATTGTTGAAGTTTAAATATAACACCTGTTCAGAGCCAGAATAGGTTCTCACAGTTTTTAGCAACTGACTGACTGACTGATTGTGAAGGGTATTTTTTGTTTTGTTGATTTGTTGTTTTTTTTCGGTGGTGCACACAGCTTTGCACGGTTGGAAACTTGATAAACCTCTAGTGCAAAGTTATAACAGTACAACACTGATCTTATACGAGGGTCATACTTTTGTGATACACAAATTAGATACAATTTTTAACGTCATAAAACTTGATTGACACAGGGAGTAATGGACATCGACAAATTGGGCTTCGGCACTTTGGTGAAACTCCTAATTCAAACAGACGACCATAAAACACGTTGGCTTAAATCAGTTATTTGCCCATCTACATAAATCATTCCGAGCCACTGATGAATTTAATTCATCCTCATTGACGATCAATCTGAAGTGGGAACGCAGCGAGATGAAAGATGCAATCGGCAAATATAAAAAATCGTCCGCTTGAGATCTAAGATTGCATTAAGAGATATGGGAAAGACATTTGAAGTTAGCCAATAACCTGTTATTGGTGTATAGGAAAACGTCGATCTTGTCCATATGTCATCGCCCATCCATTTAACTGATATATGTAAAAAAAAAAATATTTTTTTGTTGTTTTTTTTTAAATCTTTTTCTCCAATGCTTGAATATTTATAAACGTGTTAAAAGCATATTTTGAACCCGATATAATCTTTGAGATAGAGGGAAAAACCGACACTATCAATATCAATTTGCTATACCATTTAACCCACACAGATAAACACGGGACGTTTTTCTTGTTGTTTTTTGCCATTTTGTCTTGTCACATGTCAATGGCACTTGAAAACAATGTGTGTTTAGAGTATCTTGTAGCTTTTTTCAATGGGAATTTTTATGAAAACAAAGTAACTTAATGTAACTTAAGATGAAGGCATGAAAACTGTGCTTCTTACACAAACCGGCTAATCAACCTTTGTATCAATCTTATATCCGGCCCCAACGCAACAGAACATTCCAAGAAATAAACTTAAGGTTTTTGGTCAGGAGGTAGAGATCCGTCACTGGAATGAGGCCGCCAGAGAAATCAGTGGTATCATGCTATGGTCAGTCTGATACAATACACAACCCGGTCACCAGAAGACATATGGTTGTTATAACGTGTTGAGATTGATCAACTTGACATATGATCGACGCATTATTCACTGGGTAACTGGGCCATTTGTGGAGTACAATAGGTGGTTGCTTGATACGGATGTCACGCCGGTCCTTATACTTCAGGTTATTGAAGTTATATAACAGCGTGCCACTGTGACGGGTGGATGGAATCTCACTGGACATACTGGTAAGAGTATTGACCAAAAGACTCTACCCTGAATCACAGCACTATGTACAAAAATGGAGGTACAGAGTAACGAGCCGTAACAAATCTCCTCTCCATGTCTCCTTCAAGAAGAATAAGGTCGCATTCATTTCCAAGAGCCCCTATAATATTATATACTTCAAATAACCTTCTGTTAGTGGAATTCATCTGATTTCTATACTCGATATCCTTCGACTTATCGTAATGTACACAACAAGGGTTATATGCCTACCATGATCACAGTGAATGCCTGTATATTTTTATCGATATTTAAAACAAAACATACATCATTTTCCAAACGTAAGCAATTGGATTTGATTTCATTTGATTTATTCACCAATATATCATATACCATATCAATACGCATACACAAATACATTCAAAATTGTATAGAAGATGTAATATTGGCCTGAGTAAATCTGTATTTGAGTGACTAGAATTCGAAACCGCTGATTAAAGGTGTCTAAACCATTCCTTCCTTTTGTTTGACTGCACAGTGTCTTTTAGATAAAAAATAAACTGGAAATTCCACTCCGTTCTTCGTTACTAGGCACTTTCTTTACAACTTCCTCTGTTTCCGTGTACCATAAAAGCAGCGAGTTACAAAAACGTGCAGACAAGCAAGGAAAAAATCGGCCTTAATAATCGGTACCTTTTTAGTTTCTCTGACCACCGTTATAGGTACCGACCAACCTTGGAATGTGCTCAGCATTAATCAGTAGATAACAGAGACAAACTCAATGGAATATCGCCATAAAGCAAGAAAAACTTGAAAAAGCGTTCTTATGTAATTACAATAATGGGATATTTAACTACTTTTAATAACACTATTTGACTTTTCTTATCGGTGTACCAATCAAGAAAAGAGTTGGCCTTACTTTATTACTACAGGCTACCAAATACTAAGTAGATCGGAAACACGCAAATTTCTCATCAATACGGTTGTGGAGTGGCTGGTTCCGATTTAAATGATCAAAAAACATTAGCTTGCTGTTCTTAAGTCGTTATTAACTACCAATTACAAGCAAACAAACAGAATTTCCAGTTTTTATGATCTTTAAATATTTAAGTACGACCTAATCACCTATAAAATCGATCAGAATAGATTTTAGACTTGAAAAGAAGAGTAATATTGGTCAGAAGGGAGTCTCTGAAATCAATCAAACTGATAAGTCGGTCAAACTGATAAACTGGTCAGTCGGTCGTTATCACTGTTCGCCAAGAGAAACGTTCAGTAAACAAATTGTCCAAGAATGATAGTGTTAACAAGTATAAACTGCACAGACATGACGACTGAAATAAATTTTCAACTTCTGGATATATTGGCGCGCGACGTTTCGATCTAGATACTAAGATCGTTTTCAAGCAATCTTAGTATCTAGATCGAAATGTCGCGCACCTAGATCGAAATGTCGCGCACCTAGATCGAAATGTCGCGCACCTAGATCGAAATGTCGCGCACCAATATATCCAAAAGTTGAAAATCCATCTCAGTCGTCATGTCTTTGTAATTTACCCAGCTTCTAAATGCCACTCAACATAACGTCTTCCCAGAACCAATCTTTCTGGTAGTTTTTAGCAACCGAGGGACAGCGTCATTGTGAAGGGTATTTGTTGGGTGTTTTTTCGGTGTTGTACAAAGCTTTGCACGGTTGGAAACTTGATAATCCTCCATTGCAAAGTTATAAAACTACAACACTGATCTGATACGAGGGTCATACTTTTGTGAGACACAAATTAGATACAATCTTTATAGGCATAAACCATAAACACAGTGAGTAATGGACATCGACAAATTGGGCTTCGGCACTTTGGGGAAAGTCTTAATTCATACAGACCACCGTAAAATACGTTAGCTTAAATCAGTTATTGCACAATCTTCATTAATCATTCCGAGCCAGTGATAAATTTAATTCCTCCTCATTGACGATCAATCTGAAGTGGAAATGCAGCGAGATGAAAGATGCAATCGGCCAACGTAAAAATGCTCTGCTTGAGATATCTGTTGACAGCTAGGATTGCCTAAATACGATATGAGAAGAGCATTTAAAAGTTAGTGATCAACCTTTAATTGGGGTATACGAAAAAGTCGATCATGTCCATATGTCATCGCTCATCGATTTAACTGATACATGTAAAAAAAAAAAAAAGGCTTCCCGTTTCGGTTTCTTTCTGTTGCTTGATTTAAATAAAATGTTAAAAAGATAATTTGAACCTGGGTAATTTAAATTTAGAGATATAGAGGAAAAAGCTCACCCTGTCAACATCAATTCGCTATACGAATTTAACCCACACATATAAACACGGGACGTTTTTCTTGTTGTTTTTGGACATCCTTTCTTGCCACATGTCAATGGCACTTGAAAACAATTTTGTGTTTAGGGTATCTAAATCTATAACTTAAGGTAAAGGCATGAAAACTGTGTTTCTCACACAAACCAGCTAAACAACCTTTGTATATCAATCTTATGTCCGGTCCCAACGCAACAGAACATTCCAAGAAATAAACTAAATGTTTGTGGTCAGGTGGAAGAGATCTGTCAAAGAAATGAGGCCCCCGGAGAAAATCAATGGTAGCAGACTATGGTCGGTCGGATATAATGCACAACCCGTTTAAGAAATATAGTTGTCATAACGTGTTTAGATCGATCAAGCATACGTTGACATCTGATCGAAGGATTATTCTCTGGGTGGCTGGGCCATTTGAAGAGTACACTTGGTGGTTGGTTGATGCAGATTTCTCGCCGCTACTTATACTTCAGGCAAGTTCACTTATATAACAGCGGGAGGATGCAATCCCATTAAACATACTGGTAACAGTATTGACAATATACTCTACCCTGAATCACAACACTATGTAAAAGACTGCAAGAAAAAATGTACAGTGCTAGAAGCCGTAATTTCCTTTCCGTGACTCATACATGAAGGTCACATTCATTTCCAAGATACCCTAGAATCATATAAACTTCAATTAACCTTACGTTTATAGCCAATTAGTTACCATCACCAATATCCTTAGTGAAGCTGCTCTGATTTCTAATACTGCATTACTTTCATCTCTAGCCATGGACTCACTAAGAAGCTGAACTCAGCCTAATAAACCTGCAGTTAATAGCTGTCATTAGGCCAACTCTCATTACTGTCATCAACAAAAATCCATTCAGGTAAGGTTTCCAGCTTCCTATCACTGTGATCTGTGACCACCGACTAGTTCTCCGGTTAATGGGTAAACGATCCAACAACAACTCGAATCATTGACTCTAGAGTAAAAAAATATGTCTGGGAAACGTCCAAGCAGATAGTTGTAAGCACTCAACAGAAAAGCACTAAAACCATACGAGGAGCTACAGGTATCGTGCCAATCGATCTAAACTCCTTGCTTAGAACTTTGTTTATAACAACAATGTCGGGAAATTCGTTACAGGATATCACAAGCAATATACATAGATCCTGTAGCAAAACGAACAATAATGCAAATGAACAAAATTTCAATATTTTTATCGTTAAAGACTAAATGTCCAGACACGACCAAGTATAGAGTATGTAAGACAACAGTTTTAAAACAAGGTTATAATGTCGTTT
>JAVFBW010195619.1:0-10130 GCA_034783835.1 Mopalia ciliata
ATCCAGAAGTTGTACATCCATATCAGTCGTCATGTCTTACTAATTCACCAGCTTCTAAATGCCACTCAAACAAGAGGGAACAGGAAGCCGATATGTTTGTGGTTTCTGTATAGTGTCCTGTTGTTGTCCTGTATTTGTCCCGTCTTGTTTTTGTTTGTTGCCAGTGGTGTTTCACAATGGTGGTTTCCTTCACCAATTGGGCTGGCATGTCACCATATTTCCGTGAAATACCCATGAGTAAGACTTAAACCCAAATCAAACAAACAAACAAAAGTCCATTGCTGCAAAACATAACACGCATGGGTGTGTCAAATTCAGTGTGACTACATGTAAAAACTATGTAGCTAGTGTGGTAAGTCAATCCTAATAAATGGAGAGAAATCAACAAGATTACTACTCACAAATGGCAGTTTACGTTTCATTTCCTAATAGTAATCAACCGTACAAACATTTAACAAACTGTAATTCATGATAATATAACATGCTTGTAAGGACATTCAAATATAAAAACTAAAAGGATATTTATTTAATAATAGAAAGGAAAAAACATTCATTTAATCTATAAGAATAATAAACACTTCATTTCATCAATTAACACATTTTGAAATCGTTGTAAAGAATTTAGAAATTAGTTTTTTTTTTCACAATTATGACCTGAATTCAATATAAGGTGTAAGAAGCAAAATTTTGCTTCAGCCTAGATAAGCATGTATAGCATTCGGCGTAAAAGATGCTACAGATAGCTATGGATATAAAATTCCTTAGGGCATTATTTCCTCTTGTAGTTTATGACGTCAGTGCTGTCATCAACATACAGACTGATGTGTTCTTTTGGCACTTGTGTGCGTTCACAGGTCACCTTGTCTTTTTTACAGCTACTTCGCTGTCAATGCTTGATTTATTTAATGGTAATACACATAAATCTTTGATTTTTCTTTCTATGATTAATATTGTTTGTTATTAATGGGAGGTGTTCATTATGAATTTGTCATATTTAATGCTATAATTATATCAGGATTGTAAATTTTGTGTTTATATTTTAAGACTATAAGGTTACATTATGAGGCTCCTACGACTATAAGGCAAGCTGTTACATGTATATAGATCACCATGAATTATTCTATGGATTGTAAGCAGTGACTTTAGATGCGCTGGAGAAAAAAAAAATAAAATTACATGCAGCTATAACTCTAAGCTTAAGTCCTACATCAGGGGTTAGACATTTTAAAAAGAGATTTTAGGATCTGTAGACTTATGACTTTAAGATACTATGTTTGTGAGAAAGCTTAGTTTTGTTCTTGAAGAATATGTACTTGGTATAAAGGCTGTAACTATGGAAAGTCCAACCTAGTTTGTGGAACACATTTGAAGCAGTTTACTAGATTACAAGAGGGGTTTTAACTTTACTAAATTGACGTTAATAGTTGTACTTTTCATCTATGGCCTCACCAACACACATGCATTATTCCTTTCAAAGTGTTGGATGTACAGACCTGACATTTTAGGATTGTTACAAAGAGACTTATATGTTGTTGGATTAGTCACTTACATATAACTGAAATACCTTTAATTATGCTTGGCATCAAACACAAATCAACCAGGCCATCATCCAGTGGGTTTCTATCAAGTATCAACATCGGGACCTACTGGATGATTGTCTCAATACCAGATACGTCTTGAAATCTATCACAAAGGCAGATTTGACAAGAATAAGGTTTCTTCATTTTTTTAAAAGAAAGTTATGGGGAAGGACTGGTTAATTTGGATGACAAGGACAGGGGTGAGGGAGTTATATGGAGGAACAGTCCAACCTCACAGATTGCGAGTCCAAATGTTTACTATCTTGAACTCTGTAGTGAGTGAAGGGTGTGCCTGGTCTTTGTTAAACTACACCACCTTGAATTGCTTGTCTTATCCCTTTTCATTGTAACTTGTGGATGCCACTACTGTGCAACAGTGATTCTTTTTCAAAATCATTAAACCTTAATAATCAAGTGGTGTTGTTTGAGCAGCAAGGGAAGTCTGATTCAAATGACCCTGAACAAATTCCCATTCATCAAGGCTGATTCAAATGGACCTGAAAAGATTCCAATCCATTAAGGATGACTCAAATGAACCTGAACAGATTCCCATCCCTCAAGTCTGATTCAAATGAACCTGAACAGATTCCCATCCATTTGGCCGATTCAAATGGACCTGAACAGATTCCCATCCATTTGGCCGATTCAAATGAACCTGAACAGATTCCCATCCATCAAGGCTGATTCAAATGAACCTGAACAGATACCTATCCATTAAATCTGATTCAAATGAACTCGAACAGATTCCCATCCATCAAGCCTGTTTCAAATGAGCCTGAGCCCGCGGCCGTGGCTCATTGGTAGCGAGTGCGCTTCCTGAACTAAACATGCTTCGATTTACCGTTCATGGGTTCGAGTCTGCCTTTCGACCATCAGGTATATGAGTGAGTCACAAGTTGTAGCTCCGGCAATAGCAGGTGTGGTTTTTACAAGGTTTCCTCTTGGTTTTCTACCGTAATAAGCAGAAATCAGAAGTAGGGTGTCGAAAATGGTAATTTTGCTTCACTTTTCATATAACTGTGTGTCCAATTTTAACTGTTTTCCTATCTCCCGCATGTTAAAGTTTCTTAAAACAGGGTGTCCAAATGGGGCAATTGTTTACTTCAGGGTTACCATGTGGACGGGTGTCTGCCTAAGCCCTTGGTAATAAGGCTGTGTACAGTGTGAAGTGGACAATCTTCCGTCATATAAGTGAAATACCCTTGAGTATGACGTTAAACACCAATCAAACAAACACCCAAATGAGAATGAACAGATTCCCATCCATCAAGTCTGAATAAACCTGAATAGTCCCATCCATCAAGCCTGTTTCAAATGGACCTGAACAGCTTCCCATCGCTCAAGTCTGATTCAAATGAACATGAAAAGATTCCCATCGCTCAAGTCTGATTCAAATAAACCTGAATAGAGTCCCATCCATCAAGCCTGTTTCAAATGGACCTGAACAGATACCCAGCCATCAAGCCTGTTTCAAATGAGCCTGAACAGATTCCCACCCATCAAGATAAAGTGTAACAGGAAGCAGTTTTGTTTGTGATGTTCTGTATTTGTGTCCGTCGTCATATAAATGAAATACCCTTGAGTACGACATTAAACACAAATCAAACAAACAAACAAAATCAAATGGACGTGAACAGATTCTCATCCATCAAGTCTGTTTCAAATGGACCTGAACAGATTCCCAGCCATCATGCCTGTTTCAAATGAACCTGAACAGATTCTCATCCATCAAGGCTGTTTCAAATGGACCTGAACAGATTCCCAGCCATCACACCTGTTTCAAATGAGCCTGAACAGATTCTCATCCATCAAGCCTGTTTCAAATGGACCTGAACAGATTCCCAGCCATCAAGCCTGTTTCACATGAACTTGAACAGATTCCCACCCATCAAGACTCATTCAAATAAACCTGAACAGATTCCCATCCATATTTTCACATTTGAGAGGTGTTTGATCTATATACTTCACTGCACAATTAATGTAACGCTCTAGGTAGTGAGGTGAGGATTTATGTTCGTCTGGTACATATGGATTACATAGTGGGGGTATGCTGTTCTATTTATTCTGCATAATTGCTGCTTTAATAATGTATGTAGTTATTGTTCCATGGATGTGTATATTGAACTGCTACATGTTACGTCCATTATCATCCTGGTAAAGCTGTGTCCTGATATGAACTGTTCTTACTCTCATTGATACTGGTTGAACATGTACATATATAGTAGTCCCAGTTGAGAGAAACCTGTCCCTCTGAAACAAAGTGCTTCATATCTGTTAAATAGAGTATGATGACTTACATTTCCTAAAATAGAAAATGAAGATGAGAATATTTGTGTTTGCTGTGTATTACCTGTCTATACACCTCATGGTAGTTTCCCCTGGGTTTTTGTTAATATAATGGGTCAATTCTTTAAAAAATAACCAACATCAAAACTGTATGAAATAAACATTATACCGTTGTATTTTAGGAAGGTTTAATATGCACCAAAGGACGCATGATAGGTATAAATCTATACCATGCAGATTAAGGTTTAATAGATGTAATGCTTTAATAATAATAATACTTTATTTACTGAGGAGGTTCAATTAGTACAAACCAATTTTCCTTGAGCCCTTCACACTTACACAGCTCTCACAGACAAACATCACAATTACCGTTACAAATACATATACATGCACCTTTAAATCTTTATTCTGAAAGCACTAAACTATGCAGATAGGAGTTAAATAGATGTAAAGCTATCCCATCAGATTAGGGTTTAATAGATGTAAAGCTATCCCATACAGATTAGGGTTTAATAGATGTAAAGCTATCCCATACAGATTAGGGTTTAATAGATGTAAAGCTATCCCGTACAGATTAGGGTTTTATAGATGTAAAGCTGTCCCATACAGATTGGGGTTTTATAGATGTAAAGCTATCCCATACAGATTGGGGTTTAATAGATGTAAAGCTATCCCATGTCGATTGGGGTTTTATAGATGTAAAGCTATCCCATGCATATTAGGGTTTAATAGATGTAAAGCTATCCCATACTGGTTGGGGTTTAATATATGTGAAGCTATCCCATACAGATTAGGGTTTAATAGATGTGAAGCTATCCCATACCAATTACGGTTAAATAGATGTAAAGCTATCCCATACAGATTAGGGTTTAATAGATGTAAAGCTATCCCGTACCGATTAAGGTTAAATAGATGTAAAGCTATCCCATGCAGATTAGGGTTTAATAGATGTAAAGCTATCCCATACAGATTGAAGGTTTTATAGATGTAAAGCTATCCCATACAAATTGGGGTTTAATAGATCTAAAGCTATCCCATGCAGATTGGGGTTTAATAGATGTAAAGCTATCCCATACAGATTAGGGTTTAATAGATGTAAAGCTATCCCATACAGATTGAAGGTTTAATAGATGTGAAGCTATCCCATACAGATTGAAGGTTTAATAGATGTGAAGCTATCCTATATATATTGGGGTTTAATAGATGTAAAGCTATCCCATTAAAGATTAGGGTTTATGTATTTTTGATACAGCAATGACAGTGTATATTGTCAATTAGATGATCATACATTCGACTTATTATACTTTGAAGTTAAAATAATCTGATTGGGTAATTCCTTTACAGTAACATGCACATGCAGCTACTCTATGTGTTGATACAGCAAGTTAGAGCTGTGCATCTTTCAGTCACTGTACATGTCCCATGTATGTATTTGGGCTAATTAGTGACCTAGCAGCTCTAATTGTCCTTTGTGAATGGTTAATTGATATGGAAAACTGATGTTCTATATGTCATTAATGTGTTATCATGCCTATTCCAATTGTACACATAGACAAGGCAAGTCTATTTTTGTCCTCATTACCATACACAGTTTTTGCACATTTATCCCTGGACTTTGCTGAGTTTAAACACAGACAAAACCTGGACATAAACAAACACTGAGCCAATGAGAAAAAAAAAAAAAAAAAAAAAAAACAGACTATGTATCCAGTAAGCTTGTGTAAATTGGTTGTTATATGGAAAGTTTTTGACCTAGTGAATTTTGAACTGAGACAAGTCATACTGTTGTACATATAGGTAGAGGAACACTGAGCAAACACACATGTTGATTATGACCTAATAATTGTAATATCAGGTACATCACAGAAACTCTGTCTTTGTTGTCAAGTTTGCTTTCCTTTAAAGGCCACCAATTTAAGTGATATGAACTTAAGTACTTAATCCAGTCAGTCAGTCTTCTTGTCATATAATATGAAGGTGGGTCCTGTTGCCTGGCTGCTCATATATCCAATGTTCAATGTAAGTGTGTGCACTGAATACTGTAACTCAAAGACCCTAATTACATCAGGCTATACCTTATTTGTCAGCAGATTTGAACTGCATTTACAATCAGTGGCTTCATCTTGTCATTGTTGACAGGGCCCTCAACTGTTATCATTCACACCCCTTCCTGGGACCCTGTGAGTGGAGTATTGTTAAAATAAACAAAAGTTGAGAACAATCACATGTTGTGTTTACAGTTACAGTATACTTACACAATGTCAACTGTATTTGTTGGTTTATTTGTTGAGGGGACTTGCATTTAAAGCTAGATTTAAACCAAAACATGAAGTACCTTCATGAAATGTACATGTACATATGTGCTTCCAGACTAACTTTTAATCAATTCAAGTGTGATGGATTAAGTTAACTCATCTGTTACAGTCATAACACCTCCACATCTGTATTGTATGTACACACACAAATCCTCCAGATTTTATTGATATGTCATTTCCAGATATATCTGCATGGTTGCTACTGTATGCTGTGTAGGTAAGT
The DNA here is from genome assembly GCA_034783835.1 of Mopalia ciliata. NCBI lineage: Eukaryota > Metazoa > Mollusca > Polyplacophora > Chitonida > Mopaliidae > Mopalia > Mopalia ciliata. The sequence goes on from JAVFBW010195619.1 coordinate 6,405, forward strand.
GGGTGTTAAGTTAACTAGTCCGGCCTCCTTAGCCATTCAGCTGGCAGGCTGTCATATGAGTGACCCTTAAATATGGCATTAAACCTCAATCAGACATACAATTACTTTAAGACATTTATGGACTGATGGCTATACTATTACAATTAACTTTACTCCAGCTGTAAACTTATTTTTATTTTCTTTTAACTCCTGGATAGGAATTAAAAAGTCTTAAAAAAATTGTCATATTTTTCTGCTATTTTTTTCATACTGCATTTTTTTTTTTTTCACCATAAGTATAGTAGAGGGGGGTGCTTGGAAATGCTACTTGGCATCTGTCTGTCGCAAGAATACTATGGTTCTTAAACAAAACTAATAAAAAGTGATTTGACTGTTATTAGATGAGCATTGTTAAAAGTGGTGGACCTGCTAGCTATGGTACTCATCTTGTTTGCATACTTGTTTTTGTTTGATGCTTAACTGTTTTCATTACCAATATTTTGTTTCTACAGTCACTTATATTTCCTGATACACTTAGTCATTGTAAATAAACGGCTTCACATCAGACTTATGATGAGTTTGATCAATTCGCGTGTAAACCGGTGGATGTCCATTTTGGGTAGTTCTCAATCTGATGATAAGATTTGATTAGATATAATTGTTTAGAATAAATGTGTCACTGGCTGGTCGCTGTGTTCTTAGATTACATGTTGATGAAGGTGTGTAGTGGTGCTTTCTCCTCTCCCCATGTTAATATGCGTTTGTTATTCAGTCTTAGCTGAACAAACATAAACCCGGTGATAGTATTGATCAAGTGAGGCTGACTGCCTACATACAGTCTAGCAAACCCTAGATATTTTCAACCAACCTTTGATATTTCACTAGAATTTTTTTGGCGGACTTCATTAATGGTAAACTTGGATTAGTGGTTATGTAATCAATCCTCTATTGCTTATTAACAGACCTAGTGTGAAATATAAGGGCTAGGTAATTGGTTTTTAGACAACCATATCTATTCCTGAGTGCCTGCACATTTTATAGTGATATCAGTAATACTTGAAATGTGACCAGTGGATTATCAGATAACTTTCGAAAATGCTTCAGTTAAGTACAGGGCTTCGGGGTATCTTTTTGTTAACAGGTCCGATATATGGACCTGATTTCAGCAGAAAATGTTCTCCTTTGACTGCTCTATTGGGGTGTATCACTCTGCCTCATATATTATGGTTGTGACTGTCTTTGGTATAAGCTATAGATTGAGCTATAGATTGAAATTACAGCTTGTTACAATATTACAATTACAATGAGCAGCTTCTAATATAGTAAATGCTGAATTTACTCTACTCTTGAGGAACATTTATTTTCCAACAGAGAAAAACACTTTACGCTAATGCCAGTGTTGGAAGACACTGTCGTCACATAAGTGAAATAACCTTACCCTGAAACCTGACCTTAAACACTGATCAATTAATTGACAATGTTATGGGGCAACACTTTGGTCACATACATGTACACAGCCTACATATGAGTGATATAACCATAAGTACAACAGGGGCCAGGTTAAGAAAAGGACCAAGGTTATGGGCTTGTAGGACACAGACCCTCCAGGCTAAGTCTATGACTTCCACCACACTGACAGCTGATCTTTAGTAGAGATTGATAATCTATCTCTGTGTAAAACACTCACTCCTGGAACCTCTATATTGGTTATGTAGACATAATAGGTCCACATACATGATGTGTACCCTGCTTCAAGGGCTGTGGTGTAGTCTATTACATATATAGTAGACAACATGTAGGTATTGATTAGCGTTCATTTAGATGGCAGACTTCATCACATGCAGACAATAAGGCATGCTGTGGATTACTTAACAAGATGTGTAATTAAATGAGAAGTACATGCTGTGCACAGCCATTGCATATTTATGGGCAATTGATGGCCAGTCTTATATTATCATGTGGGCATCTATTCTATTTATATATTCAGTTACATTAGAATAGAATGGTATCCCTCGCGCTACCTTGGACCAGGCTTATTGAAGCTCTGTTTCCAAGAGGATCCACTAAACGAATTCTTTACCTTACAACCCTTAGTCAACTGAACAGTTTTAATTAAGTCTTAGAAGTTTTAAGTTTTAGAATCAGTTCCTTTAGTAAAAAAACAAACGGGTAATTGCCCTATAAGTTTAATGTTGCCAGACAGATCCTTAAAATGCACAGAGAGGAGATGCGAGCTACATGTACATTTGACATTTTATTCACTGAGTTTCTACAAAAAACGACGTTCATGTATTGTATTTCCTAATGAGACATTGTTTTAGAAATATATATTCAGTAACATGTGACAATTCATTAGATGAAATGACTGGACATCCCTGTGCCATTGTGATTACTCTTAGAAATATGCGTATATTTAGTAACTGTCCTATTAATCAGTCATCCTACAATACATACCTTATTATACATGTATGTTATAAAGTATATATCTGGAGCAAAAAAAAGGAGAAAGAAAACACGACTTCATGGTGATATGCATTGTATAAGCTTACATGCTCATATCCAAGTCATAACATGAAACTTTAAGGATTCATTTGTCATTGAATGAATTTATTCAATTTATGTAACGTTGTAAGTTTGATGAAATTAATATGTACCCATTTCATTCATCCTACATTGTCTTCTCTGTGTGTCAACACTGGTAATTTGACGCAGCTTTCTGTGGCCAGGGCAATCTGTTTTGCCTACCATTTTGAATCAAGCCACTTTGTCCTATACAGTGTATCAGAATGTATTGCTTCTTGTACTTGTCTTCTTTCTTGTGAGCATAGGTCATCTTACCACCACACCATTACATGTACATTAGTGAAACTATCTTAAATAAAATCTAACATTCCTGTAGAACAATACAAGTGACTGTATTGTTAAAATGTATCTATCTTTTCTACCCTGTTACCCTGGTTCTTAAGAAGCTATTGGGCAGCATGAAACCAATCTGTTTGTGATGCCATTGAGTTCTGTGCTTGTCATGTTTATTGCCCTTTGTTACCTTTGATTTCCTTCACCCATTGGGATGGCACGCTGTCATGTGAATAAAATAACCTTTTAATAGTATGACATTAAAACTCAATCAAACAAAGAAATCTTTTCTGTTTAACCAGTGTGCTGTTATATATTATTTCAGTTTTGTGAGGGTACTTTTGTGTGTTTTGGTTTTTTTGAAGTGGTCTAATACAATCAATCTAATTGTTTTAATTGACAGCAATACCATGTGCACAAAAAAGACAACAAAGTCAATGCATCCACTGTATATTCCTGTGACAACAAAGACAATGCATCCACTGTATATCCTTGACAACAAAGACAATACATCCACTGTATATCTTTGTGACAACAAAGACAATGCATCCACTGTATATCCCTGTGACAACAAATAGAATGCATCCACTGTATATCCTTGTGACAACAAAGACAATGCATCCACTGTATATCACTATGACAATAAATACACTGCATCCACTGTACATCCTTGTGACAACAAATACAATGCATCCACTGTATATCTTTGTGACAACAAAGACAATGCATCCACTGTATATCCTTGTGACAACAAAGACAATGCATCCACTGTATATCTTTGTGACAACAAATAGAATGCATCCACTGTATATCCTTGTGACAACAAAGACAATGCATCCACTGTATATCCCTGTGACAACAAATAGAATGCATCCACTGTATATCCTTGTG
>JAVFBW010195630.1:0-10129 GCA_034783835.1 Mopalia ciliata
TAATTTATTGATAGAGACGTTGCCAACGGTTGATTAAATTTTATGAAATGTTCCCTACTGTTATATGTTATCCTGTCTATTAAAGCGAGAACCCATCTGTCGCTGGTCTACGTCGATAGACAGTCACACATGCCATCAGATAGGAACGACTTCATTTCCCTGTAAACAAACTTGGCCGTCCGTAGAGACCTCTATCAAGGCAGTTCATATGGCATTCTGACCGAGTTCGGTAAAAATTTTAGACTCTACCGATAAAAACCAACAGAGGAAATTGAAAAGATCACTCCATTGGACACTACAGTGATAAACATTTGTCAATAAATTAAGCTTGGATGTTATTCGGGATTAAGTATTAAAAAGCCACCCAAGGATGCCCCGTCTTGACAACAATGGGAACCTCCAGGATATCCAGGAACCAGGAACGTCGAAAAATTCCCCGACTTTATAAATGCTAGTAACAAAGCATCTGGAAATAGCAAGATACACATATAGAAATTCTGAGGCGTATTTTGACATTTTGTTTAGAATTGTCTCTTCCTAGTGTCAATCATGTACCTATAACATCAAATTATCTAAATATTGCTCGATTTTAAAATATCAGACACATTTTTGTGTTGCTGAAAGGCCGTTAACTCTTGTTATTTGATGCACATTAATACGAATAAATCACCGAGAGTTCCATTCCTTATTCTTCGGGGCGTTAAGTGACAAAAAAAATATATAACGGGTCTGGCAATTATCTTAGTTAACACCTAATGAGTAGCTATGTGCAGTATTAGGCATTTAAGTCAAGGCTCTCATCATCTGCTGTCTAGTCTACATTTACTAACATTGGCGGAAGCAGGATATTTTTTCTTTTTTTTTTTCTTTTTTTTTTTAGAGGAGGAGTGGGGCAGGCGAGGGGGGGGGGGCGGGGCTAAATTTGTCACAGCTTATTACGCCCCCGGCCTAGGCCCCGTTGCTCCGAGAACGAGGAAGCCTTTACAACCGATCTGGCTTTCCCTTGGTACGCTGCCAAACAAATCTTTTATTGAGGTAGATCTTAATGTACTTTGCATTCTAATTTCAACAAAATTTTAAATAAGAGATTTGAAATGTGTGACAATAGAGACAATGAAAAATCATGAGTAAAACTCATTCAAAACCCCTAAAATTTTCACAAATCATAAAAAAAAGTATTAAAAACGAGGAGAACTCCAGTGATAGAATTGTACTTTGTATTGTTTGTTTGTTTGATTGGTGTTTAACGTCGTACTCAAGGGTATATCACTTATATGACGACGACACAAATACAGAGCATCACAAACACATCTGCTCCCCGTTACCATTTAGCTCCAGCGACTTACAGAAGTTTTTTTTTATATTATATCGGCTTAATGTATCATACATATCTTACATAAATGAATTTCCAAATGGTAAAATGTAAATAACATCACACGTAGGCCTCCACTTGGTTACTGAGTGGCTTGTCCCAGATTGAGAACATGGTCAAGGTCGGAGAAGTTAAGACCTTGATTTAAGAGCAAGTCCGAGATACAGTGCTATATTTTATCCTTACTTAACGTACATGTAACTGTAGAAGGTTGATTTCATCTGTCTTAGGCATCGGGTTATTGGAATGGATAAAGCCACTCTGGCACTGTCCGCCTGGAGATATATCAACTGTAGAAGAGTCGTTCTTATGACATTATAGCCTTCACAGCGATCGATGGACAAGAATTCTAAATTTATCGATCAGTTTTGTAAACGTGAGTTCCGTTCTTGAGCTTTGGTATTCCTAAAAATGAATCGACCCTGTCTCCACTCGAGTATTTTTGTATAATCGTCTTAATTACAAAGGGACCAACGATAGATTTATTTGTTTCAAAAGAATAGCCAGATAGCAAAAGAACAGCCAGCTTTCAACATAATACCCGGGTAACTCTACTCTCAAAACGGTTGTAATTTGGATGGATTCGTACAAGGTCTCTTCTCCGGGTTTCAAAGTATCACATAAGTGAATAAATACCATCATCAACCTACTGTATTAACTCTGGGATGTTTTTTTGCCATCGATTTACATTTGCTCTACAACAGATTAATTTTTACCGTGTCTTACAAAATCGAAGCTAGGTCGCGAGTTTCACGGAAGTTTTATACCAATTTATTCTACCTATGACTCAATTTTGACAGAATTTTGTTCCAGACAGTAAAAATAGCCCACCGATCTTTGAAGTGTTTACTTCGTTCAATCCATTCTAAACGCAATATTGGATCTTGGTTTCCACAGCAACGAGGCAATTTATTTTGGCCAACAAAGAAACCCCTGGTTTAGGGTACAGTGCGTCGATGGTAAAGCAGCTACTTTGCTATTTTAATAAGTACAATTCTTGTAAAATGTATAGTGAAGGTCTAAAGTTGATGTACCACCAAATGCCAGATCAGTAACATAACGCAAACAACGCATGTCATTTTGAGATGCCATTATATGTACACACCGTCTCATTCAGCGACAACAATTCGCTAGGAGCTATAGAAAATCTGTGTTCTTGTAAAAGCCAGTCGCGCAACAAAATTACAAACATTTGTAGTTTACTCAGTGATACCTTTGTCCTAAACTATGTTCAGTCGTCTGTACAAAGCTCATGTCCTGAATATCACCAGACACCATAGGCTGTAATTATCATCAAATCAATACACTTGACGAATAAATTATCTTGATAAAGTTGTAGGTTTTATTCAAGTGTCCGTTTCCATTAACAGTCTGATTCCTTTGTAGTTAGGTAACAGAGAGTTAACCGTGTAGACTCATCACTGGTTAGCCAAAAGGAAGTTGGTCAAACATAACACAGAAGCTATTATCGTAACAGCAACAACCGCTGTATATATAGTCCTTGAAAGAGTAATTCCTTGCTAGTGCTATATTATCGTTATTATATGTCCCTACCTTTCGAGACCGGTATCCCATTATTAAAAAGTTTCCGATATTCCTTTTCTATAGCATTTCAGATAACAACATTTGCTTCTACTTATGCTTGATGGGCTGTACAATTCCTGGATGCCACAGGCACATTAGGTTTAACATTGCTATAAATCAACACACTTGACGAATCGCTTCTTTAGAGTGCATGATTAACGTCTTACTATCCATTTCATGAACAAAAAGTTATCCCAAAATAACGAAAATACCATTTCATAAACAGTCTGGTTTTATTGTACTAAGACAGCATACAGATACTCACAAAACACCTTAATGATTTACCCAAGGAAGCTTTTAAAACACACAAGTGAAAGCTATTATTTTAACAACAACCACAAATACTGGTTTATCTCAAATTATTTACAATCTTTTTTAAGGGAAACGTTATTTGTTACTGTCTATGGTATTCTTTCAAATTCTGTAGCAATCCTTGTTATATAAGCCCGACCGACAGATCGATTGATTGATTGGTTTTATCGTCCGGGCTTATTATTATCTCACTTATGTGGCGGTGGTGTTTTCCAACAATAATTGGGACTAGCGCATCCTAGATGTGAAGCGTTTCCATAATGTAAGTTATGGGATCAATTGAGTTTTCGTCAACACCTTTTTTATTGAGCAAACAAAGACCGATAACAGATAACAGGCAGTGCGACATACCAAACTGCAGTGTTTATGTTTTTACTTGCTAAATCTCTTACCTTGAGTCGGTTGACAATTTGGTCATTACAATTGTAAGGGGGACATTGTGTACCATCTAGTTTATTCATGAACCTGTATAAAATTATCATTCTTCGATTAAATCAAGACAAAAGTACTGCGGCATTTACAGAGACAATAACTGTGAAACGAGGACATTTTTTTAAATTGTTAATGTTATGGATGCAATGTGGGTATTTTATGAAAGAACAACAAATCACAATCAGCTCTAACTGAAAGGTATCCACTAACTCTTTTTGGTCCAGGGTGTTCATTAAATCAACTCAGCCCAACATATTTTTTCTGGTTTTCTTTGTTTATTATGAATTTGATCGAATTCAGTTTTTCAGTTTACAGGCCCTCCACATCGTAAACTTAAACGATAAAAGAACGGTTGTCATTTTTATTCTGTAATGTCTTTTGGGATCTTTGATTGATAGCCTCAAAAACTCCCAGGATGCGAACATTTTGTTTGCCATTTGGGGTGCCCTAGGGAATAGAATTTGACGTATCTGTTCTATCCCATTGCCATAAAATAACATAGAAACAGTTGTTTTTATTCATTGTATGAAACAAAGTGTACATTCAAACAGTTGCTTTCGATTGTGTGTGGATTCTTCTTTCAAGAACGTGTTTTTTTTTATATTCGCTTCGAGCGATATAATCTGAGCATTAATTTCACCGGAATCCCAAGACAAATCTCCAACACTTGGAGTTTTATTTTGGTTTTGTAGGTCAATAGAATCACACCAAAACCAATAACAGAGTAGATTAAACTTGACCACGTCTTCTAGAGATATGCTATTCCGGAAAACCTCAAATAAATGGTACGTCAGTGCTGTAAATTCAGTGGTTAACACAGATACACAGGTTGGAAGTAATCCCTGCCATGGGGTTATTCCATCAGATGAAATGCGGGCTGTTCTGATATGCTATCCTACCCAATAAATCCACATCCCATCAGTCAGGGCAAAAAAAGTTATCTTGAGTCAAAATACACTCACACTTGCCATAAGATAGGCAAGATTTCATTTCCTCATAATAATCTTGACAGTCTGTAGAGACCTCTGTCAAGACACTCCATACGTCACTTCTGGTAAACTTTGTTTATCCTTAGACTCCCCTGGTGATAGCATACAGCGAAAATTGAAACGATCGCTCCAATGGACACCCCAGTGATAATTTTTTGACAACGATTGAAGCGTAGATGTTAGAGGTGATTAAGTACCTACTGTAGGAACCATGATCCAACCCAAAGGATGCTCCTACTTCATTCCCGCGGAAACATCTGTAAAAACACAGAAACGTCATGGTCGGATAAATTTCACACAAATAACATAAAATTTTGAAAGTCAGTTAAGCCCTTTGACAAAATCATTTACTGGCCAAAATATGCTAAGGGGTGCACAAATGTTCTCAACAGTTACACCGTTGTATGAGTGCTAATCATAAAGCATCTGGAGATGGCAAGATAAACTTATGTAGTATGCTAATATGTATTTACTTTATAACAGCACGATTATATTGTTGGTTTTAAGAGAAGGTCAGTGTGGCTTAAGAGAAGCACTGCTGTCTTTTATACTGTAAGAAGATTATAACTCTCCAAGAGTTTCACATTTTATTTTTTGATTGGGGTTTAAGATTGTACTCAAGGGTAATTCACTTATATGACGACCTGCAAGCCCGGTGGGTGAAGGAAACCACTATCGACAACAATGGACAAGATGGGACATGTACAGGACAACAACAGGACGCAATACACCACAAATAGATCGGCTTCCTGTTCCTCTTCAGCTTTGAGAGCATCAGCGCAACCTGAAGCTCCCTCCAACCACATTTTATGGTTGTGCTAGTGTATATTATTGTTGGAATGTACCGAAGCATATAAGTGTTGGCAAGTGATGCGCTTTAAGTACCCTTAAAGCACGACGTAAACACAAAAATAAACAAAATAAACTTATCTTAATTAGTATTGCCACCAGATCCTCGATCTACTTTTACCTAGGTTAATATTAAAGTGGATGATTCCTTAACCTCGGATCACTTGCTTCCGGTTAGATGCATGTGCCATTAAACTAATGGGCAACGAAATCGTGTTCAGCGGTTCGATTTTCGAACCCACGACCCTTACGACAGGGAATCAAATATTTAACCGTAAACCCACTCTGGCAATAATCTAACATAATATCCGCACAGTGGAATGGTTCCGTTATAAACATTCGGGATTTCGAATTGTCTTCCAATGTCTGCATCCAGAGATAATATTTAGCTAATATAATACATATTATGTATTATAATAGTCCTGAAAAGATATTAAAAACGTAGAATTTCACTGAAAAATTCCTGCCAGAAGAAAATTTTGACACTGTTATCGAGTGATAGAAATATGATTAAATTTAAATAAAGGTTGGCCGTTCTGGACTTTTAAAACCAAAACTATTTAGGCCTACACAAAAAGAAAACAGTCACTAATTTATTTTCATCATAATAAACTTGGTTGACAATTTAGCATGAGTGGTTTCAAAGACACTCTCTTAGTGATGTTTCGCCTTGTTTAAGTATACTCAGTGAACAAATAGTGTTAAAATTGTCAGTCCATTGGAATTACATGACCAGAACACAGACGAGTTGCAATTTTCTGAGTCAAACTGTATAAAATGCATATTTCTTGCGCTGTTGTTTGTTTTATTAGAAAGACGTCTTTTTAAAATGAACGATTGTTAATTCGGTAAACAGTAGTAGTCTTACTTAAGACGAAATAACTTGGCAGATATTGAAAAATTATAATAAAAACCAACAAAATATTAAAATTAAAAATGATATCGGAAACGCACTACTATTATTAAAGCGATTATATTCCCCAAGTTTGATAAAAAGCGGCTATAAATTGGAGCTGAAGTAATTGGTATCAAATTGCTAAATTGGTGTCATTAAACTGTCTAACTGGAAAATAAATCGGATGTACACATCCACATATTGATCAAGGGTATTAAATGTAAAAAGATAAAAAATTGTCACAAGAGCAGTTGCCAAGGAATTCCGTTACTACAAAAAAGCTTAGTCATTTAAATGTTAATCTACTGTCATCTCTTAAATCATGTCAAAACAAAGCCTCAAAAGAAAGCATTTTATATTTGACTTAAAATTATTTGCTTTGCGAATTTAAGCTGTAAGATGTTCAAAAGTTTAACAAAATTGCGCATCTCCAAATAATACTATGGTTGCCCTTTCCGACGGATGCCAGTTTTAATGTATATTGTATGTTTTCCTTCAATTGGTCGATCGTCAACCTCGGTTCCAGAAATACACACGGTTGTTCCGTGCCTAGGCCAGACTATATTGTAAAGTGGAATATTATGCGTTATGAATAATACATAGGCCTCTGACAGTCCTGGTGACGTAGACTAGCAATGCGTCTCACTGTGAAATACATTCCACTTAATAGTCAGGTCAGACAAATAGATCCCATGAGTAATGTTAACAAAACCGAACAAATTTGACAACGTTCGTCAATTATTTTTATTTTTTTTGCTTCGTTCTTTACATATAATTCTTAAAAGCTTAAATTTTCTCCTATCTAAATGGGTACGTACATTTAAGTGAGAATACACATTTATCACCTTTCGAACACGAGAAGTTTTGGAAGAAACGGGCGAAACTCACACACCTAATAGCCACCCCGTTATTTACTAAGCTTTGGGGGAAATATTTACTCTAGGTAAACGCTGGGCTCACGCGAAAGTCAGCTAACGGTATTAAAATCATCTTCCTATTGCAAGGCTCAAAATGTGTAAGACGACACTTCCACATTATTACCCTTGCTTTAATTCGAGACAAAAACTTGGCAAAAATATAATTGGACTATTGTAACATCAAACAGCCGACCAGAAAGTCGTTTGCGCATCAAAGTCCACCACAAACAAGCATGGCGCCACTGTCAATTAACGCGATTATGACGCTGTCAGGGCTCGTGAATGGGACTAAGATCGTGTGTGTATATTACATGTATAATAGCCTTCTCGCCATCCTGTGTTAAGACCACCTCTTTTTATTCTAGGAAAGCCCCCATTTGACAGGTTGGGGGGTAAGAGAGATCATCCGAAAGTTGGTGTAGACTATAGTTAACTCAGGTTTTACCGTCTATAGAGGCAAGGTATTAGAAGAAAGGTGGCTTATCTTATTTTCCGCCTTGCTTCGGGAAGATGATTAAAATGCGTGACCCCCCTTGCATAACCCATCTTTAGTAGCACAAAACGAACATTTCGTTATTAGTTAATTTGATCGATAAATTGATTGATGTTGTTTACGCCGTACTAATGGGTATTTTACTTATATATATATGACGGTGGTGTATTCAAACTATGATTTATGTTGGAAAGTTAATTTTCCTGCAATACTAAGTAAACACAGTATAGCTTATATCAGAAGTCCAGTTAATGGACTTCTGCTTATATTCAAACAAACTGCCCTTAGCCAGAAGGCTGGTTTATTTGAAAGGGGCATTGAATGACCTCTTAAAAGATATAATACAGGCTATCACAACTTCAAAACTGACCAAGTTAAAGCTATGTTAACACGGCATTTGTACCGGAAACCGTATGACAAAAACGGCTTTTGTTCCGGATAGGCTACAGTTTGAGATAACACTGGCTTAAAAAATCGATCATTGTTTTGGAATGGCAGAAGTTCAAATTCCATAGTAACCTTACCTTAAATTACACCAAACCTTCAAAAGTGTCTTCAGTTTATTTTTGCTAAATCTAAATATAGACCCGGTATGCCATTTTTTACCTTTATTTTGTGTGTTGTAAGGTCACATATGACCCACAATGCACAGTCAAGTCTCATGGTTCGGTGATCTCAAATTACGAAATTAATTATAATAAATTATTTAAATCTGAAAAGTCACTGTACTAGAGCACATCAGATCTTTCACTATAATTATCATTAGATATAACCCCACAAACCCTATAAAACATATGACAATTGAAGTTCGGAAAGGTTATATCGCGTACAGGGTACAGATACACGTGTAAACACTTTCGCCAATACAATAAAAACAACACAACAGAGAGATTTCACGACACAACAATTTTACCTTTGGTGGTCGTTTGGGGACATCTTTTTTATCAGAAAGCCTTTTACGAAATACAATATCCATGTAACTACTGGCGAATGTATTTCGAGCTAAAATTGTAGGGAATATGACTAGGTATAGGACTGTTAAAAACGCTAAAGTAGGTAAACATAAAAGCTAAATTGCGTGATATAAAACAATTACTATCTAGTGTTACAGTTCCAAAGTACATTTCTAGAGAAATATCGCCTTGAATGACAACAAGAGCACATCGCCACTCTGAATTTTAATCTGGTCGTCGAGCTAAGTTTAGTTCGGCCATATAAGTTTGTTTGTTAGATTTGGTGTCTAACGTCGTACTCCAGGGTATTTCACTCATATGATGACAGATTGTCCACTCTACACTGTTTCTTGCCAAATTACGACCGAAACCTCGTGAAAACCACACCCGTGATTGCCGGTGCCGCATCGTCAGACTCATTTAAACGTCCGATGGTGGCATACCGACTCGATCCCGTAAAGTAGGATTAGTAATCGCACATTGTTTTATTGGGTGTAGTAATAATAAACAAAGAGCAGACACACAAATTAGAAACTAAGCATTTTTCGCCAAAATAAATTGCCTCGTTGCCGTGAAAAACAAGATCCAATTTGGCTTTGGAATGGATGGGACGAATTAAACACTTCGGAGATCAGTGGGCTATTTATACTGCCTATAAAAGAGCTGTCAAAACTGAGGCATACGTGGAATCAATTGGTATCGATACAACCTCCGCTTAACTCTCTACCTAACTTCGTTTTTCTATGACATAAAAAAGACGTAACAAATTTGGCATGTGATACACGTATTCCTCAGTTTTGGCAGTCTTTTTCTAGGCAGTATAAAAAGCCCATTGATCTTCGAAGCGATTAACTCGTCCTATCCATTCTAAAGCCAAATTGGATCTTGGTTTCCACGGCAACGAGGCAATTTATTTTGGCCAACAATGCTTACCTCTTGTTCACGGTTCAGAGTGCCGATGGTAAAAGCAGCTACTTTGCTACTTGAATAAGTACAATTCTTGTAAAATAGATACTGAAGGTCTTAAATTGATGTACCACCAAATGCGGGATGAGAAACATAACTCAAACAGCTCCGGAGTTGATAACAGATACGTTAAGTTATTTCTTACAACAATGCTGGTCTAATCGTTTATTACAGAGATATGCAGTCGAAATTAGTACAAATGTGATATTATTTATTTTTGCTGAATACACAAAACAAGAAGAAAAACAAAAAACCATAACAAACAAACAAAAATAATTACACATGGTATGTGTCTGTCATTTTGAGATACCAAGGTATGTACACACCGTCTCATTCGGCTTCAACAATTAGCCAGGAGTTACAGAAA
>JAVFBW010195640.1:0-10129 GCA_034783835.1 Mopalia ciliata
AGACATTGGAGCTGTTAGAAGCAGTATGGCAAAAGTGGTCCTATTGTTGTACAATATTTTACATCCCATCATCACTGCGAAGCCTCCCACCAATCTTTAAATCAATTGATATACTGCAGTAACATTAGATTGACAACATGCCTTGTTTGCATGTATGTGATGATACTAGACATTGGAGCTGTTAGAAGCAATCATAGCCCCTGTATGATGAAAATAGAGTAGTCTGACACCCTATGAAAAAGCCTGGCACATATCGTACTAAAACTTACCGTAATACTGAGAATGGACCAAACCCTTAACCTAATCTACTCTATAGTTGTCAACATAGAACCGTATTCGCCGACAAGAAAACGAACAATGGCGGACAGCCAAGATTAGATCATTCATGGTTTGAGACACAACATCTTATCAAATTAAATTTAACTGAAAATACTCTATAGTTGCCATTTTGCCAACATGAACAAGGTGATGTACCAGTTCTACAATTCCCTGGTAAACTTTTAAATATGCACAAATTAATTTGTTGCCATGATAAAGGTATTCTTTAACAAATGAGCATGTATCGGCCATGCAAGCATGCCAATTGCAAGAGAGATTGCTGGGAGGTGTTTTTTCATTTTTTTTATCAGTTGCATATTATGCAAAGTGTTGATGCAAGCCCAAATATTGTCTTGATATGAAACAATATTCAGTACAGCTAAGGCCTAGCTTTCCAAAATGTGCATAATGAATTTTGCTTTGCATCATATTCGGAATGGACGATCTCAATAAGTTCATGGATGATTTGTCAATGAATTTCATTAAAAAAAAGATTTTTCCATGAAGGATTTTTTGAGGGTTGAAAAGTAATGACGTATTGTTTACAATTAAACTAAAACAGACAACAAATTTACGGAAATGAGACCATGGTTTTGTTTGTTTTTATTATGACCATGTATTTCAAGTACAAGAGTTACAATGATTTTCTTTCAACAAAAAAGTTAACAACAACGCAGTTTTAAAATTTCAGTTTTTTTGTAAACTGTGAACATATATATATGTATATATATAGTTATCTGTTTGTTTGTACATATGTATAATAAAATGTTTGTAGATCACATTGACACAAGTCTTCTGGAGATAGAAATAAAACATTAGGATATTAACAGTAACAAGTGTTTAACAATAAGACAATCAGGCCACCTTTGAGTCCAATCTGTAGTGTCCGCCATCACAAGCTTTAATCTCTCTAAAATGCTGATAACCTCTCAGAAATGCATATATATTTACAGAACAAAAATTGCCCAGTTAAAACAAAAATGATGTTTTGTAAAAAAAAAAAAAGTGATGAAAAAAATAACTTAAATATAAGTATTTGAAAACAGTTAAATTTTTTTCAATAATACAATTGATGGTTTTATCAAAGCTTACACAGTTTTATTGCCCATCAGTTTTGATTGATATCAATTTTCCGAAGCAAGACAGGCTTTTGTGCGAGGAAAGACTACTTACTGATAGTGTGAAAAAGCGTTTTTGTCAGTCTGCTGTATACCATTACTTTCTATCTAACATAAGACAAAACAGTACTACCTCTGGAATAGCACCAGAGTGTTCACAAAGGGTAATTGAATCTCATCCATGTCCCAAAAACATGTACAGAGTTCTTAAAAATAATAACACATCAAATCTTCAGATAATAAAAGGTAGTACGTTTTTTTTTTAGCTAATTCATAAAATTATGACAGTATCATATTTTGTCTAAATTTTAAAATAATAATCAAACTTTTATATATTTAATCATAAACGTACATAATTTTTCAACATCTGTTAAGCAATATAATGTGTTAATAAATTCACAAAATGGTGACACAATTTTCTTTCTATTATCAATGTGAAAGAGACAAAAATTTGTGATGGAATGGTCTAGAACGAATGTTGACAACAAATCTAAAATTAAAAATATTACATTATTTGTTTTATGTAAAAATGTAAGGAAATTTTTTACGAATAAAACGATAAATGCTCCTAAATGGGCAAAGTGATGGAATTGAAATATTGTAACGGAATGGTTTAGATGTTAATAGCAGATCTATAGAGCATCTAAAACTTACCCGAATTATATAAATAGGATATAAGATCTTTTTGTTCAGATACGAGGAAGGTTTTCCTCATAGTAGTACATATATATATCTTCTTTGAAAGTGAAAGAGATAACATGTAGTGATGGAATGGAGAAGGATGAATCATCACAGATTATAGCTCACAACTCATGAAATGCAGTACAAGAAACTTACTATTTACATTTATACACATACAAGTCAGGCATCAGGTTTTAGGCAATAGGTAAGAGTTTTCTTTCTACACCAGTTACGGCACAGCTTGGATTGGATTTGAGTGAGGTTAAATTTATTATTTGATTGGTCATTTGTTTTAATTGGCATTTAAAATTATTTGGGGCTGAATAATTTACTGTCGGATTGTCCACTCGTTCTAAATAGCATTTGCAATTATTTTAAGACAATTAATTTACTGTTCAATTGTCCATTTATTATAATTGGCATTTACAATTTTTGGGGGTCTGAATAATTTACTTTTCGATTGTCTATTTGTTATACATGTAATTGGCATTTAATTATTTTGGGCTGAATAATTTAAATTAACTGTTCTATTGTTCATTTGTTATAACTGACATCTACAATTATATCAATAATATGACAGAATGCTAGCCCAGTGGTGGATGGGAATTATCCTGAAGGTCAATCGCTGACAGGATACAACAAAAACAACATGAGAAAAATATACAAGATCCGAATGGTGAGCAAATTCTTAGGCAGAGGGGTGTCCACCTGTCCAAATGAGCACCCTGAAGTGATCAATTGACTCATTTGGACACCCTGTTTTAAGAAATTTAAACCTTCAGGAGATAGGGAAACTGTTAAATATGGACACCCAGTTACTTAAACACTGAAGCAAAATGACAATTTTGGACACCATACTTTCAATTTTTGGCTAAGCCCCTGATGAGGTGCATTGTATAGCTGGTGTGTTCAGAATGTGACCAAAACATTCTGGTATTGACAGGGATTTATAGAAGACGTTCTATCAATAACTAATTTCATATGATATGATAAATATTTAATATTGCCCTTTTTAACAAATGTTCACTATTTTATCAAAATTAAATATTAAAAAGTTGGTCTATATATTTTTGACGACATTAATTTTAAACAGCTGCAAAATTATAAGTTTTTTTTAATTTTGGTAAATAAAAACAAATATTTGTATTATAATTGAGTGATTTGATATAATTACATTTTGTTTCTGTTAACTTCAGAGGTTGACAAAAGTTACCTGTATTTTTAGTGTCGTGTCAAAATTCTATAAGATAATAAGTAAGACTTTATGGATTTTTAACTTCGGGGTTTATTCATACGCAACGTTTCAGTGCAGATACTAGCACTGTTTTCAAGCTTATTAGCTTCAGAGTTTCAGGTAATTTATCTATACTGTATAAGGGAAGTGATTCAGCTTTAAAAATCTACATTGATTCTACAACGGTTGGTTTAAATCCCTTTAAATCCCAGTATGCTGTAAATTTCATGTACATTTGGATCATGTACATGTAGGTAGATCAAATTCATCTAAATAATTGCAGGTGTATGTCATGGATTGATTGGGTTTTCACTTGTTGATGACAAGCAGGTAACCTACTGTAGGTTTTAAAAACATAGGTAAATATGAAGTTTTAAATTTTTGTGTAAAGAATAGATAAAAAGTATTAACATGTCAAGGGTGGATGGCATTAAGCTATGTTGAACTTAAAAGTTTATCCCTAATCTGCTATAAGAATTTTAATCTGGTGTTAGCTACTAATAAGTCTTTGGGCAAATTACTCCAGTTGTCTAAATATTTATATATTTGCCTGCTCAATTCCCAATCTACTCTTACAAAATGCTGACCTGGTATAAAAACAAAATCATGCTATATCAGACACACAGTAAAATTTGTTCACATAAATTTGTAATTATAAGGTAAAATATGCTTAACTTATCATAAAAATATAATTGAAGTGATTAGGGCATGCTTTTCAAAACTGAACCTTCAAGAAAAACACATGGAAGTCATTAAAAATGCGAATGGCGTTTAACAGCACAAAGTTTAATGGTATTTTATGAGTATGAGTTTTGAAAAGTGAAAAATTTTGGCAAAACTCTGTATGTAACAAATGTATAATAAATATTCAACATTGTACATAAAGGTAACAGACACATAATTGTAATATAGCAATAATTATAACAATGAACACAATGATTGTATCTGACATTTGTCCGTAATATTGACTAATAATTATTACTCTATATTAAACAGGAAGTGAAATAAAATAATATAATAGTGATATAAGGATCAATGAAGTTTGTTCTTTTTAAAAAATCATCAGTTTTGACTTTGAAATGATTATATTCTAAAGAATAATAATTTAAGAAGACCCTGTTTTTTTTAAAAGACACAGAGTTGTTGAAAATAAGAAATGTAAATAATTACTGTTTTCCTATGAAGAATCTTGGTGCAAGATATTTGCTTCTTTTAGCGTTATTATATTATTCTATGTTTTAAACCTTGAACAAATTCAACATTTTTGAATCCCAAGTAAAAAATTAAAAGACAGGAAATAAGATGAAGAAATATTATGACTACCACTGAGGAGTTTAACATAGTAAAGTATAGTAACAACTCTGAAGAAAGACAATGAATTCTTTTGACTCAGTTTCGGTTTATTGATCAAACCATCATCAGGATGGTTGATGATGGTTTGATCAATAAACTGAAACTTTGAGTCAAAATGAATTCATTATCTTTCTTCGGAGTTGTTACTATACTTTAATAAGATGAAGAAAACAAACTCCCTAAGATAGCTACCATACTGTTGTGTTATAAATGCAATAAAAAGTCTGATAAGCAAAACATATCAAAGAGTAGAGTAATAATATATGCATACATGAAGCAATCTCAAATTATCTTAGATGATACTAGACAAAGGTGCTTTTTTTTTAAAAAATATTCTAATAAAAGAGACCTCTGGTGAACTGATCAATGAATACGGCTAGATACAATCCATTTGATAATAAAATCAACAAAAGATTGGTTTCTGTATTCTTTATTTACATGTTGACATCTAATGTATTGTAGAAAAATCATGGAATTGGCAAGAAAATAAATATATTTTGTTAGTAGCTTACTACAATTTGCTTTCTTTCCAACTATAACCCGGTATATCACAGCTAAAAATAGAGAGATCACAAAGAGACAAATTCAGATCAAAGTAAAAAAAAACACAACATTAAAATGTATTTTTATATTAGGAACAGCTGCGAATAAAGTGACATAATCTGTAAGCTTATAACACTATTTTTTTAAAAGCATACAGAGGAACTAATCTAGATGTGCTTTTAAACTCTTTACAACCTTTTATAATGATTTTAACAAAAATTAGTACCAAATCTGCTGTGATACAAATATAAAAAACCTGTTTTCATATTAAGAACAAACCCAATAGCCAATCATTTAAGCTTTTTCTCAACTGTCTTTTACATTTGTCAAAAGGCATTTGATTGGCTGTTAGAAATTGAGAGGACATAAGTTTGTTGGCAATACTTTCAGGAAAAGGTCGTTGTCACAATATGGAATAGAAATCCGGCTTCTTCTGTTCACAGTTTGATGTTTTCTGAAACCCTTGTGGATTTGGACTGACTTTGATTCGGCTTTAAGTTTCCAAGATTTCCTCCCTTGTAATATCACATTTTCAAGTCAAACATAACATCCTCTTTTAGATCAAGACAATATCGTTTCAGCTTTAACACAGGGTATGGAAATATTCTCAGTTCAGCATTTACTCAATTTGTAAGATAACTATCCCAGGTCTATCTTAAGGACTCTACCGTTTGCGAATTCTGCGGCTTTCGGGTTATTTCCAAAGGATGAGTATATTGATAACAAATATATATAGAAAGAGGAGGATTCTAAATATAATGTTATATTATATTTCCTTTAATTTTATAGTGGCATAAACTAACAAAAACCTCAAATAATTTTAAAACATAGACCATCAACAGATGGTTGAAGATTTTTTCTTCAAATTTCCATGTATTTGAAGACAGATATTTAAACTAAAAATATTTCTTTCTAAATTCAAGTTAGTTTTTGCATAATTGATAAAAAAAATTTCAAAGACTTTGCGCAAATAGTTTTTGAGAAATAAACGATTTAAGCCATGAAAATCAAGAAAAATGAAAGCAGACAAAACAGCCTAAATGTGTGTAAATGGTTGAACACTGAATTGGTTTCAGATAAGTTCAATCATTTTTGCATTCATAATTTTTTTTAAAATGTGTTTAAAGGGCAGTTTTAACTTTGCAATCTTAGTGACATTAGCATCATTGATTTCGTTCACACCTTTGTTAATGGCTATCAGTAGTAGTCCTACTGGGCCAAGTAGTTTGTATAGATGTATATTCTAACAAATACAGTCAAGCGTTTGATCTGTTGGACCTTTTGCTTATTGGCCTGTAGTATAGACAGTAGGTAATCAGCTCAGGTGAGAAAATATCCTTTCAGCCTGCTGATACACATTATCTTCGAGGTACGTGCCGCATTTTACAATTTAAATCTAAAAACGAATTTATAAAATACTTAATTTTTTGTCAAACTGTTAGAAGTGTTTGCATTATCGAGATTATGAAAAGATTTCAAAAAGGTGAAAAAAAGAAAAAGTAAAAATTTGACCCCTAGAGTCGGTAGAGTCCTTAATGTAACAATTTGAAAGACCACTCGATACGAGGTGCATGTTCAATAGACCTGCCTACCATAAAACAAATTTTTATGTAGAAACATTCCTTTTTGAGGAGTATTTTCTTTCCATTAAGTGTACTTTTGTGGTAAAGTATAGCATAGAATTTTTATTTCTGTGAGTATTGTAATTGCCTTTATTTTACTTAAATTATGTGTACAGAATACACCAGGTAGGCAGGTCTGAATAGATCTGTAACAATCTGCAAGATAACTCCATACAATGAACATGACTTGTTAATTTTTGCTTGTTTGATTAGGTAGGGTAAATATCTCAGTAAAAGCCATTTTACTCATATTACGATGGATCATATATTCTGTACACATAGAACTGTGTTCAACCATTCCCTACATACATATAAGCATATGTGCTTGGGCTTGTAACAACAAAAGAAATTGAAAGAACTTTATGTTTTTTTTTCTATTTAACTAATAGAAACGTCCAGCGCATGGAATATAATATGTCTTTTCATGAAGTAAGACATTTTTTGGACAAGGGACAGGGTAATGTTTGTAACTGTATATAATATCCTTACAAATTTACCTGACAAAGAAAATAGCTCAGATTTGCCATACCCAGATGATAACATAAACAGCGCATTTAGTTCCAATGTAAATTATCTAAACAAAAAATAAAAGAGGAAATTTCCAATAAGATAAATGGTGAATACAAATTATATATTAAAAAAAATTTAAACTGTAAAAATGGAATCAGCAAAATTTAAAATAATTTATGACTAGAAGAAGTAAATATAGTATTTAACGGTTTTGACTAGAGTATCATACACTTTGACTGCCATGATTGCTTTATGCGGCTTTCATATATTTCTCAACAAAAAAAGTAATTCATACCAACAGACATTGAAATGAATACGGTTTTCTATTCAGTTTTAAAACACAGGATTCCCCCGTTCAGGTCTGTATTACATTGTATATACAACACAAAGAGACTCACCTTGATCTAAACAGCACTGGACACAGGTAGAGTTATGGATTTCAAGGGTGAGAATAAGAAAAACTAGTATCTCTTAAAAGTGACAAATTAAATTGACGGGAGATCTTTGAAATATTCCTGCTATCAAGGGAGAAGAATAACCAAGTAAACCTGTTCTGCGGCTATAAATATCAAATATCTCCAGACTCACATTGTTGGCCTACTTAAATAATTCTCTTATAATTTGTAATTGAAATAAATTTTTCGTCTATCATGCACATCACAAGAGATTCCTTAGGTGTGCACAAATATGGTTTAGCAGTTGACTTCCTCTTCATTTCACTATTTGCCCCCAAAAAAGCTTTGGCAAGCATATCCTTATTTTTATCTCCTGGAATTTGCAGAAAATCGTCAAGATAACTCACAGCTGCATCCCCACACTGATTTTTATTGGCCTTCTTTTAAATATACTTTTTTGTCCATGCCATAATCCCATTTTGGCTTGTTCTTTTGTAGAACAGCATTCATCCTATCGTCTAACTCCTATTCCATGCATTTAAGCCGACATACTCAAGGGCTGTAACTCTTCCAGGGATGCCTTTACAGGAGTTACAGGACTTTGGAAATGTACACACATCCTGCACAAGTTGTCAGGGTGTAGGAACAACAGATAGTCGTGATTGTTTAGGTTCAATATCTAGAGAAGCTTTGTACGTCTGCTCTTCATCCAATAATCGTCTTGGATCCAATAAATAGTTTGTAACCTAAGTCATACCGAAACAGAAAAAAAATATATATGTAAAAGCTTGCCATTGCCCATCATAATATTTCCGTTATGCTATTAGTTAAATTTCCAATAATTCCAATATTTTTACCAACAAGCCATTACCACTGTATATATTTATAATTAAAACTATCACACAGTTGAGACTTTGATCAGAGTTTGACAGGTTACTTTTAATGTTACAGCCATGGCACAGAATTCACAGAGTAAAAAAAAAACACTTAGCAGGGATGAGAAGATGAACAGGTTATCAGATTTCATCAAAATCTAACAATCACTGATTAAAATAGACTGACATTTCAATCTTAAACTAGAATAACTGATTCAATTCACGGCTTGATTTCAAAATAACTGGTCGAGCAAGGTAACAATTGGGTGTATTCTTGTTGCATGGTTGTTAAAGTAAGAACAAATTTACTCACAAAGGCCATCACCTCAAAGCAATCAAGGTTTCTTAATTGCCCACAGGTGTTATTTTGTAATATTTTAGCTTGAAAACGATGCACTGTAACGTATCTGCACATTAACGTTGCATATGAATAAACCCAGATGTTGAACTATATAATGTTATCATCCCAGCTTCTAAATGCCACATAAACAAGTTAAGATTTTCAGTATTTTCGTTTTTTTGGGGGATAACACTTTCTTAGTCCTAAAATAACGAAAATATTGTTAATCTTCACTTTCTAAAAGACACAAAAATTATTCAAGTTAAGATGTTTGTTTAACAATAGTCAGACTTTGAGTCCCCATTTTGTGTTTAAAAAATGAACGACAGCAACTTTTCTTGTACAATAACCAATGTATACTCTCCATGTTTCCAGGCATACTGTTAGTTTAATAGAAGTTCAACATCATTCTCAACAGTATTTCACTAATATATGATAATGGATTGTCTGTTCCTTATTTAAAATCGTGAAAACTGACAGAAAGCAGAAACCACTATTGCGATAGTCTCCACCTGACAGCCTCACATACCCGAGGTTGACCAGGGGACTCGATTGATTGATTCATTGGGTGGTGTTTTACGCCATGCTTAAAGGTATTTCACTTATAGGACAGCTGTGTATTCCAACAATAATTGACACTAGTACAAGGAAGATAAGAAGTGTTTTCATAATGTTGGAAAGTTAATCTTCCTCCAGTGCTAAGTGAAGACAGTATTGCTTCTCTTCAAACAAACTACCCTTAACCAGAGGGCTCAAAGTGAGCATTACATTAGAAGATGATCAGTGTTCCGCCGCGCTAACCACTGGAAAAACGCCCTTCCCTACATACTCTGATAGACTCACCCTAGCATGATGTTCTATCCTGTACGACGTTTGTTGAAACAGTCTTATTTCTCTAATCACATGAGAAATCTAATAAACAGAAACAAACAATTAATAAACAACTTCTGATCAGAAATAAATTAAAAATAGATATGTTTATTGTTTTTCAAATATTATTTTTCTCCCTTGAAATAATCTTCAGTCCCCACTGCAATCAATTATGGTTTGTTTGTTTGTTTGGTTGGTGTTTAACGTCGTACTCAAGGGTATTTCACTTATATGACGACGGACAGAAATACAGGACATCACAAACAAATC